>BGPR01002972.1:75687-104522 GCA_013235015.1 Araneus ventricosus
TGTGACAAAATTGTCTTGTGGTTGTACGTGAATGCAATCCAATAAGCAGGACTAAAAAAATAAAGCTCTTTATTTTACAAATATTCTAGGAAAAGAAACGTAGCACAAATATTACACAGCACTAGTAAGAATTCACAACAGAGATTATCATTAAATCTCAATACAGCGCTCAAAGGTTTCTTATTAGCTCACCAGCTTGCTTGCTGATCAAAATCCAACTGACTCTTCTTGGCTTCAGAGCTTGCCTTTATACTTTTCAACAGGAAGTGACATCATTATGTAGGAAGTGACGTAATCTCTAGAAAGTTCATGAAAGCAGTAGAAATAGGTGGAAAGTTTGAGGTCCGTCTAGAAAATTCCCTTTGTCGCCAAGGTCGCCAAATTTGCCGCCAAGTCGCCAAAATGGTCGCCAAATTTGCCGCCAAGTTGCCAAAATGGTCGCCAAGTTCGCCAAATTTATCGCCAAGTCGCCAAGTTTGTCGCCAAGTCTAGCATCTCAGGGAAACGACTTTATAGCTTTGTAACAGTATAGTATATAGTAATATATAGTATAGTATATAGTAATATATAGTATATATTAATATATAGCATAACGTATGAATATAGTAGTTTTCAATTTCTTTGAATACTTATTTAATCGTTGTTTCAAACAATTTTAACAAATATATTTAAAATTCTAATTCAATATAACTCGAATAAGGACCATCTTCTATATTCTATACCACTTCAAAGCAGTCGAATGAAAAGAATTTATGCCAATTATTATAATCCAAACCATTTCAACAACAACAGCAGAATAAGAAATAAAACCTGAACTTTCCCTTATGATTTTCTGTCTGAGCAGTGCATTTAATGAGCTAATAATTTGCAAATCAAAAGCTTAAATAATTTGAAATAACATTTATTTCATAATAAATAAGAGAAATAATCAAATTCATGAACTGTGCTTTTGAAAGATAATTCTAACCTTCCTGTATAAAAGCATCATAAGTCTTTATGAATATATCTTCCTATTTCCTGAAACTATAATTGCATAGAAATATTTCAATTGCTTAAGGGACTGCGGATTCTGAATTTGTGCAATAAGAAACATTAGTATTTGCCTCATTCGTTGCAGCAGAGCAATACAACCAAACTTTCTTTAACGATCTAACATCGAGACGATTTATTTCTCTTTTACGGTACGGTTAAAAATAGCCCAATAAAAATATTTTGATCTTCGGTTCAGTCACTAGAGTGAACCAGTATTTTCTTACACTTATGAATGATAGCTAAATCAATTCCTTGAGATTTTATACAAAGAGACTTATTAAACGAATTGTATCTCTGCTCTTGCAGTTGCAATACATTGTGGTTTTTTCGATGCAGTGCATTCTTACGAATCAAATTTACTAGAATATGAACAAAAATATCTAAAACAAAAAGAACAAGAATAATAGAAAAACATAAAATAAACACAATGTAGAGATACAATTTGTTCAATAGTTTTTGAATTTTCAATGTTAAATTATTCGTTCTGTCCTTTAGTTTTTTGTTCATATTCTAGTACTAGAAAATCACCCGTCATGGCATGAAGGGTGCAAATTCCCTCTTCATTCGAGAGATTTCCCGTCAAATCTGACGTGTTTAAATAGATATATATGCGAGAGAAATGTTTAACATTGGTTGAAAATAAATATATGTATTATGATGGGAAATATTTTTTAATTGCATATTATTTAAATATTTCTTTATTCAAAAAACCTCCTGGTAAACAACATTCAAGTGTGAAGTATTTTACGTTGTTTAACAGTTTTTCTCGTACTTCAGATGTCTTTGTAAATTTTAACGTTGCCAAAAAATATTATCAAATTATATAATCACCAGTGCACTAAATAATTAGATGCATCGTGGCGTCCAACTTATATCACGCGCATGATATACCACTGATGTAATTTACTACTTTCTAATAAAAAACGGAAATTAATTTGCAATATATGATTAATATAATTTACAATTTCTCGGGAACTATTGATCATAGCGAGATAAATTTTATATGAATGGATAGAAAATTTTATTTCATTATTTTAGAGCTATTAAATTTGAAATTAGAACGACAATTACTCTTTTAAATTTAAAATTACTGAAATTTAGGTTCTCTAAAAATGAAATAATGCTGTTCAACGTCTTGCGGTACTATGGCGCGAGTTTTATTGTTGGTGACGTCAGAGCATTACCGAGAGACAGATCTGGGCTTAGTAACTAGAAAATCACCTGTCATGGTTTGACGGGTGCAAATCCCCTCTTCATTCGAGAGATTTCCCGTCAAATCTGACATGTTTAAATAGATATATTTGCAAGAGAAATGTTTAACATTGATTGAAAACAAATAAAATAAATATATGTATCATGACAGGAAATATTTTTTAATTGCATGTTATTTAAATATTTCTTTATGCAAAAAACCTCTTGGTAAGTAACATTCCGTGTGAAGTATTTTTCGTTGTTTAATAATTTTCCTTGTACTTCAGATGTCTTTGTGTAAATTTTAACGTGATTGGGAATCCTAGACTTTGAAAGTGCAACATAGAGCTGTCCATGTGAAAAGACAGGCTCATCGAGGTAAATTCCAACAAGATCGAAAGTTTGATCCTGCGATTTGTTGATAGTCATCGTGTAAGCTGGAATTAACGGGAACTGGCGGCGGTTGAGAACTAATGGTAGATTCACGTCACTGGTGACTAATTTAATTCTTGGCAATAAAATAACATCGCCACGATTACATTCAGATACAATTTGGCGTCCAAACTATATCACGCGCATGACATACCACTGACGTAATTTACTACTTTCTATAAGAAAACGGAAATTAATTTGAAATATAGGATTAATATAATTTAAAATTTCTCGGGAACTATTGATCATAGCCAGATAAACTTTATATCAATCGATAGCAAATTTTATTTAACTATTTTAGAGCTATTAAATTTGAAATTAGAATGACAATTACTCTTTTAAATTTAAAATTACTGAAATATAGGTTCTCGAACAATGAAATAATGCTGTTTAACGTCTCGCAGCGCTATGGCGCGAGTTTTATTGTTGGTGACGTCAGAGCGGTACCGTGAGATCTCGGCTATTATATTAGTAATACTTACGAATCAACAGTTTGCAGCGAATTCTGGTGCAACAATTTTTACTTCATCCCGCGGACATATTTATAGAGCTTTTGGCTCATTTGCTGATTCTGCTGCATTTCATTAATTTTTATCAAATTCTGCTGTATTTCATTAATTTTTATCAATCTATACTTCTCAGTGCGTTTGAAACTGGAATTAAAGATTCATGGAAAAAAATCCTCTGTGATAAAATTTTCTGAAATAAAAGTTTTGGTCATTCAGATGCTTACTTGGTGTTAAAATATAAGGAAATAGTTTATTTTTGAAGTTATTGCTTAAATGTTAATTTTCAACAATTCGAGTAAACTAATTTATTTTGAATATGGTTGGTTGTTTCATGGCGCAAGAGCCACTTTGGCCATACTGCGCCAAACATAAATTTATTCTAAAGAAAGTATTAAATGAAAAATAGGGCGAAGTTAATTTTTGTTGTATTTTTCGATTTATACATTAATAATTATAAAACGCAATTAAATAGTATTGATTTCGATATGTGGCATTGATAAGAAAGTTTTTACATAAAGGTAGATATTACTTTTATTAGATATCTATTTTAATAAAAATAAGCAAATTTCAAGATTACTTAAAGATTCACTAATATAAATACATGTTATGCCTTTTTTAACGGCGCTACATCATAATAACCTACTGTAACATATTAAGTATTGTATCTTGTAAAAGGAGAATACACAATTCGATGTTTGTGGGCGCATCCGCAAATGTGTATGCATCCGATCGAAAAAAAAATCGGAGAGTAAAATAGGGTAATACATTATTATTAGCTTAAGAAATTGGTGGTTATTATGTTGAAAGTTTAAAAATTACTATATGTAACTTAGCAAACAAAATTTAATATTCATATATTTCATTTGTAAAAATATTAATAATATAATAAATATAATATAATAAGTTTGGGGGTTATGGAATACTGTCATACTTTGAATGGCCTGTTAATTAGAAACAGTATGACTTTTGTATTTATCTTTTATATACCTTTTGTTACTTTTGCGTGCAGGTTTTATTGCAAGTAATTCCTACTCTCAATGTTACTTCTTAAGGAAATTAATTAAAATTTTGAAACCATAGTGCACAACCGTCTTTCCAGTATAATATTACATAACTTTAACGAGATTTGCATTTTAAATTTCAGCTGCACTTTGTTTTCCCAAAAATAAACTGATTATTAACCATACATGATCACCCAAATGATTTCTGTGTGAAATATACATATTCGCCCCCTCTCGATTTAAACCAATATTATGTAAGAGATTACGACTTTTTCTAAATTAATTCCATTTTCTTTTCGAAAACTTCATTTCCAATGATACTGAATATAGCAAATATGCCTTTCTTCTATGCCAACATATACAGTGTATCTGACACAGGGAGTTTAAATTTTATGTGTTGAATTTTCAGCTTTTTTCTCTTAACCCCCTGTTTTTCTTTTCTTGGTGGGGTAAGGAGAGCGGAGTATATGTGAAGTTACGGGTGTGCTAGAGAGATACTGAAAAAGACGTTGGCGTTGTTGGTAGCATCCTTAACCTTCTCATACCGAGCGAGGCGGTCTAGAAATTTTCCCTTAACGACAACGAAGGCCAGACTGAGGCGGTTTGGTTCTTTTGAGGGGAGGTGAGCTTCTCAGATCGCTTAGGAGAGAAGCGCGGTAGGGTATACAATTATCCTTGCCCACCACAGCCCATTTCCGTGCGCCTTAAGGGAAGGTTAAAGCAGGTGTGGGATGGTGGGGTAGATGACCACCCAGGTTCGGTAGAGTGCAATTCATGTTTTATCCTCCCAAAAAGGCCAGGTTTTAATGGAGCTAGAAAAAAAGTGGCCTCGGGATTAAAGAGTTAAAGATGCGGTATTTGTCTATTTCAGCTGAAGAACATATCTAAATCACCACTTCCTAGCGCGAAGTTGTCAGAGTGACGGTCGCTGAAATATCTGGAATGTTGAGGGCGGAGTCCTAATGGCCCGATCCCGCCCGTAGGAGGCATGCACTATTCCCGGAAGAGGACAAGCCTAACCATTATTTTACCCACCAGGGAATCGAGACACTTCTTAGTTATCCAGTGGCTTCTCATCCACAAACTCGTGGTACCCCCTCCAGTGGGACTCAGTTGAAGAACTTGAAAGCGTCCGAGAATCAAGGCATAGTCCATGAACCTTCATTATGAAGAGATTGACGCATTTTCGATATATCCTGCAGTAACGCAATAATTTTTCTCTAACCTGCATTAATGTGTTTTGTGCGTTAATATATTCGCTTTCCGAACTATTGTCTGCGTCCTTTGTTTGTTTGCGTTTGTTCAGAATTGTTTGTGTAGAATTCCAGATAAAACTTCCTTTGCAAAATGTGTTCCTCATGGTCTACATGCTAAGTTTAGGAACACTTCGAATAAGAGAATGCATATCATTATGTAAGGATATTTGTGTGGTGCCAGACTGGCGGCAGCCCCGTCATTCCCGCCAATTGCGTGGCGCCTCTAGCGGATCTAAGGAGAACTGGTCAGTTGACGATCTGACATCCAGACGGGATGTTAAAAATGACGCCTGCTCCAAAAGACACTTCTAAAGACGAGAAGATGCAGGATTATGCAACTACGATTATTTCTTTGTGTTCTTGTGGTTATCATCTGTACATAGCTACTCATTTCATTTATTAATCATCTAACTGTAAATCTAAACGATCATTAAATATTTTCATTTAAAGAATTTGTCTTCAGTTGGCTATCCCTGACACCCACATTTGTTTCTAGTAAGTTGGCATATAATGAGGTAAAATCAGTGCTACGCTCTTTACGTTTACATGAAATAAAGTGAAAACAAACTAGCGCTAATCACATTCTATATCAAAACAAGAGTTTTTAGCATTTTGCGAGTAAAAAGTCCTATTCTTAATAAATTTAAACGTACACAAGCACAGCGAAACTTAACATCACATAATTTGTTTTCAAAACGGAATGCTTCATTTCCTATTCCGCCTACGCGCTAATTTACTTAAATCTTTACAATCTGCAACAATTTCTGTTTCACTTTCTCATTAGGGTGTTTGCTATTAATCATGGTTAAGACGAAATTTTCACTTGTTCAAAATTTCTACACTTGTTACAATCTTTTCTCCTCTGTCATGTTCTTTTTTTTAATTTTGAATGAAATGCAATCATTCATTTAGGCACTTTCCAGAATGAATTTACATTTTTAATGTTTTTGTTTTTCTGTACAGACTACATGATAAGTGAAACATTTATTTTGTTCATATTTCTTTATTTTCAGAGATTCTTAACTTGAAAATATTTTGAGTTGGAACTGTGTATAATTTATCACACAAGGATCAACTTCTTAAAACGATTGTGTTGCAGTCTTGATTTTTTCATTTCATGCATGGTTTCAATTCATTAAGTTTTTTACCATTTCTGATTTTAAAAGCATTTAACTAAAATTCGTATGATATTCAATTTTTTCATGATTTCATATCTTTAAATTATGGCGTAGACCAAATTTCAATGATCCTCTTAAAACCAAATTTTGGTTAATAAAGCTAAAAATACATCTCTTCCATTTCAAAAATAGATTTCTCTTCACTGTGACCAACAGACGTTTGAATATTTAGGCCATTAATTTAGGTAGACAAAATTCCTTGATTTTTGTTCTTACGATAATTAGAAGCAAAGTTACAGCATAAATAATAAATCGGAAGTGATATTTTTGATGCTGGAAGTGGGCATTTGAATAACCATAAAGAAACAAACATTTAGACTCAATAACTATTTTCTAATTCTCTAGCAATATATTGTTTAAAAATATAGATTTAACTTTCCTTTACTTATATTTTATTGTGCTACTTTCTTTTTCGGAGCACTTTTTTATATTAAGTTGAAGTTGAGATAGAGATCATGTAATACTAAATGACAGCATCCCTGTTATTTACGTTGATCCGTGAAAATTTCAGATTTAGATGCCGTGATACTATTCTGCAAGATATGTAAAATGAATATTACACGTTCAAACTGCGAAGAGCCATCCGGAGACATGGAAACAGTTGGAGCATTTAATGGCTATAGCAGACGGGAATCGTTTCGTCAGCGATTTCCGTGTACTCTAGGATAATGCCACTCCTCATAAGTTTCTCGCCAAGTGACCGGGGAGACTAGATGACGGAAATCGTGGACTGTATTCAATCGGCTTAAAAATGTACATGATAGTGACGGAAAAATGGCAGTGGCGAAAATTCGAACCAATCATCGGGTGTGACTTTGACGGTGACGTAGTTCGCCTTCCACGATACCGAATTCCTGTCTGACCAGTTGTCTCAATGCGTCACGTGACGAGAAACTTTTGAAGAGTGGCATTACACTAGTGTACACGGAAATCTCTGACGAAGCGCTACGCGTCTGCTATAGCCTTAATATATTTGAAAGATCAGTGGAAAACCAAAATCTGCAATTCAGTGCATATTATGGTTGGTTATAGAAACAATAAAACTATCTTATTCTTCTCTCATATAATAAAAATGAAACACTCTCAGAACTTAAATAGAATGAACTGAATGATTTTGATGTGAAACTGAAAACAAAATATTTACTAATTACACAAACACGTGTCATAAAATTTAACGTAGATGTAAGCTTCTATTTGTTTATTAAAAAAGCTTCTATACCACATTCATTATCAAGAATGTTCTAAAAGCAGTTACTTCTGTCTTAGAGCTGTTTTGCTACAATTGTGTTTCTTTTTTTTTTCTCCTCCATATCAAAACACCTTCATCTTCGAGATATAAAATGTCGGCAAAAGAATTTGGATATTGGCTCGGCATCGGTTAAGTAATATACGAATATAAACTTCAATCCTATCATAACTGCGCATAAAATAGAAATATCTTATTATATTCTCTAGTATGAACAATAATTTTCTATTCAAAACTCTAAAGCTCTTCGGACATTGCATCAGTTTTCCAAGTCTGTGGCTTGAACTGCGAAAGATTTTATTAAAAAAAATATAGAAATTCAAGTTCTTAAATCTTTCATTCGATTTTTAACAAACCGTAATTCAACGTTGTTTATTCAATGATTCAATTCAGCGTTATATTCAGTGATTTTATTCCACTATTATGATTTTCATATTACTTCCAAAATTTTCGAGGGAATTTACCAACGGATTTGTTTCGTTTGTGGGAATGACATTTATTCTCTTACTGACATTTTTTCTTCATTTAAATTTTTATGAGTAACTTTAGTTTGAAAATCATTCCTTAGAAAGGATTTTCTAACCCAGCGTCTTAAATAAAGTGCCACAATTTAACAGCGTGAAGATAAAGATATTATACTTTGTTTTTTCTGAAAGGCAAACCGTTTTAAGGTCTCTGTTGGTTATATTTCAGATTTTTATGAGCTATGATAATACTTCAGGTAATCTTGCATTTACATTTTTATGGCATCGTTTTGACATTAGGAACATAGTAAAATGTTAGAGCTCCCTTGATAATCTTATTTAAAGGACATAAATATGTTTAAAGTATTCGAATTTTGGTTTTTCATCCGGTTTCTGAATATCTGCATTAAAATGTTTAGAAAAACAGTAATTCATCATCTAAGAGAAAATTATTATTACTAGTGTAAGCCCAGTGATACCGGGGTCTGATCAGAGATCAACAAGACACAGCAATACAGCACATCAAAATTTAATTAGGTTTCTTCAGCAATAGCATATGTACAAACAAATTTACATATGGTTTACACATTCAAGAGATTAGTATAAGTCCCGGATAATGATTTCGAGAGTCAAAATGTTCGTAACTGAACTTTGTCGCAGTTATCTAGGTGAGTCACTCGTAATGCAATCGATATACAATCGATGGTAATTCAGGAACTGATAGAGTTCAATCAATTAAACATATTTATGTCCTTTAAATAAGATTATCAAGGGTGCTCTAAAATTTTACTATGTTCCTAATGCCAAAACGATGCCATAAAAATGTAAATGCAAGATTACCTGAAGTATTATCATAGCTCATAAAAATCTGAAATATAACCAACAGAGACCTTAAAACGGTTTGCCTTTCAGAAAAAAAGAATGTGTAATATCTTTATTAACAACTCAGGGCGATTTACACAGATTCCGATGGCCGAAAGAGGAAATTGAGGTAAATGGAACACTCAATCTATTGAAGAAAACCACCAAAGAGTTATTCTAAGTAAGAGTTACCGAGGTCAGTGTTTGTCAGCGAAGTAATGCAAAGCCCGCTAATTTTACAGCAATCCTCCAAAGGGATGCTATGATGCAATTCCGCAGCTCACCACAGGAGCTAGCCTAGACAAGGATTTGGCTAATTTTCACGGGGTCAAAAAAACGCCCGTAAAATCAAAGTCCAGAACTCGCTCGCCGAGATTCCGACTCTCTCTCATTCTCTCGTTTCTCTCCGTCTTCACACTTTTTAACCCCTACCTTCCACACCTCAGAGGAGTGGCCGAAAAATTAAATCTCAGTGAGTTGTCGGGGTGTTGAACACATCATCCAACCGCAACATTCGCTTCCCTTCCAGGGTCATAATTGGAAGTGGGCAAAACATCACTGCTCCTCTTGTCGGCTCTCCGTGGGGGGGGGGGGCTACAAACCATATCGACACCGTCCTTTCGAACCCCTCGGGAATTTACGTAACACCGGACCGTGTTTATGGTCTCTTTTACGAATTCTTACGCGTTCCTCTCCAGATGCCTTAGGGACTTCTTAGGTGGTCCGTCTTGTGGGAACCAGAGAAAGGGGTGACCTCACACCAGAATAACTTTAAAATATGAAGAGAAAATTATCTAAGTGACTGACAGATTTACTTTTGCTTAAAAAACGTAATCGCAATGTACTATGCCTTGTTTAAGAAGACACGGAATAAATACAGTCAAACCCCTTTATAACGAACCCTCAAGGGACCGACTCAGAAGTTCGTTTTAACCGAAGTTCGCTGTATCCGTATTTGCAAAAAAATGACCTAACATGCTAAGATACTACTTCTATAATAAAATTTTTAATAACATAATATTTTCATTAGTAATTACGGACAAATAAAGTATTAAATAATGAACTCAGTAATAAACAAACTAAAAATTTACCTTTTTTTACTTATTTGCTAATCCAGTACATTGAAAAAAGATGTTATTTTTAGTTGAAAAATTTTCGATTTTATATACAACTCATAAGTTTTTTTATCCACTCTTTTAAACAGGTCCACAACATGTTCGTCGTTCAAAAAGTTTGCAGCTGCTTTTGCATCTGCAGTTGAAAGCCCTGGTTCGTCTTGTTCTTCCTCCATATCTCTAGACGAATCTACATTAGTTTTTTTTCATTTACTAATGCCAAGATATCCTCCTCACTTACTTCCCCAGATGTAATGCCATCGTCGTCACAACATTCGAAATGTTAGATTCATTTTGCGAAAAAGCAAAACGAAATCCGTGCTTTTCTAGCCATTTGGAGAGGGGAATTTTGTCGTCTTCCGTCTGCTGTGTTTTCGTAAGCCCAACATGACTAAAACGATTTCTGATAGTCGATTCTGTTACCAATCTCCAAGGTTTTTCGAGTAAAACAACAAGAAGGGAAATGTCACAGTCCTTGTTTTTATCATAGCATTCCAAAATGCTGCTTCCAAATGCTGATGAGCTGCTTCCGGTAATGACACTTCAGGCTACGGATGCCATTCCAAATGCTGATAAGCTGCTTCCGGAAATGACACTTCAGGCTACGGAATACTCCCTGATCCATCGGTTGCAAAACTTATGTAGCGTTGGGTGAGAGAAAGACCACTTTGATCCATTGTAAGTTGCTTTGCTCAATGTGGGCAGTACAATTGTCTACTAATAAAAAGATTTTCCTCTTTTTCTAAGCCAGTTCCTTATCCCACTGTCGAAGATATTTCTGGAATAAATCCGACGTCATCCAAGCCTTTTTATTTGACTTGTAATCCACCGGGAGTTTCTTCACATTTTTGAAGCACATTGGTTTTTGAGATTTTCCGATAACAGTCAGCTACTGTTTTTCTGAACCAGTCAATGTTGGCCCATACCAGAATGGTTATCCTTACTTTTGAGAGTTTACCACCGACACATTTTTCTCGTTTGAACTTTAAAGTTTGATTTTGAGTGAGCTTGTAAAACAAACCTGTTTCATCGGCGTTGAAAATGTCCTTTTCATCGTAATTGCGAATTATGTCCGGCCAAACATTTTCCATCCAATGATTGATATCGGAAGAACAAACATTAGAGGTTTCACCCACAACTTTGCAGCTCCTAATGTTGTGCCGCTCTTAAACCTATCCTGCCATCAATTGGAACAAACAAAGCTCTTTTCTTCAAAAAGTTCTGTAAATTCGTTAGCCTTTGCCTGGAGAATGGCGCCCGTCATCGGAAGATTTCTACTCCTCTGTAGAGTAAACCACTTAAATAAGATCTCTTCCACATTTTCGTTTTCTGCCTTTCGCAACCTCTTGCATCCGATTATGTTTTTTTTCATATGCAGAGAGGATAGGGTCACGATTCTTCCAGATAGTGGCTACAGTTGATTTAGACAGGAAAAATTCTTTACAAATGGCTGATTGACTTTCGCCGTTTTGTAATTTTCGAATAAACTTAACTTTATCCTCGATAGGAAAAGCTTTTCGCTTGCCAACGTTAGCCATTGTCACTGCAAAGTTCACAGAATGATAAGCAATTAAACTAAAATGGCAGAGAAAACACGTGATTGCTCCTAGGTCGTCTGACCAGAAAGTCCTCCTCTCCTTCCCTGGTTGACACCAGACCAGGTGTCCACCGGGGGGAGTAGGGGAGATAGAAACTGTAAAGAGAATAAACTGCTTATTGTTGCTTTGTCCCGCTTATGGGGTTAGCAGCAACTCTAACAAAGGTACAATAGGCGAGGAATGTGGTCTCTGGACCAGAGTATTTCATGCAAAAGGGGTAACTCTTGTAGAAATTGGGTTGACTTGAGCATAATTAGTAAAGAATGCCCCTTTGGACAAGTGAAAAGTTTGAAGTTTTAGAAATTTTCAATTCGCTATAACCGAGTCTCTAGCGTTTGCTGTTCGTTGTAAACGTATGAAAATACATTATTAACATAGGGCTTCAGTTGGGACCATGTGAAAGGTTCGCTGTAACCGAGGGTTCGTTATATCCCGGGTTCGCTATATCGCGGTTCGACTGTATTTGTAAAATTTTAAACTGTACTTGTGTCTCAAGTTACATCGAATAGCAATCGTAAGAATTACAATACAACCAATGCATTATTAGAACTTTCTATATACACAAGAAATAATTTGTTTAAAAAGCACTTAAGGTAAATACTCCAGTAGTGGGCCACTTAAGGGTATTTCCTCAATTATCATCTAAACTTTTGAGAAGTTTCGCTAATCTATATTTTTTTATGGTTGTTCAAACTTTTATCTAAAATAATAATCACCTGAAATATCAAAATAATTGTAATATAATTTTTTAGAAATTAAAAACTTAGATCACTCCTATGCACCAGAAGTGGGCATAGCAAACTTTTGATGTACCAGTAGTGGGCATACCAAAAGTGGGCCACCCAGATTTGTCAATTATGCCAAATAAAAAAGAATAAAATCATTATATATAGTAATAATAACAATACATTAACATTATACACTATAAAAAATGCAATAAAAATGGCTTGATATAGGTGAAATCTTTTATTTATAGATTCTAGTCACATGCGAGATTTACATTTTTTCTCTAACAGCCAATTTTTTATTAAAAGTATATGCTAATTATCATCTTTCATTTAAAGTTCTGTTTGGGGCATTATGGATATTAAATTGTGATATTTTATGTTGAATAAATCTTTTTTTTCTTTTATCATCTTGCCTCTGCAGCCAGAAAAGAACCCTTTTAAATGGTGATGGAATATTTTTCGATGGTCCAGCAATACGATAGTTATTATTGTCTGCCTCGTTACAGAGCCCAACTAATTCTTGAATATCAGTCTTTTCCTCAACAGTATTATAAAATATTTATTATTTAAGTAATTGGTCAGAATGTTCCATTAGTGTACCAGTGGTGGGCCATTAGTGTACCAAAAGTGGGCCCAGTACTGGTTCTGATAAAAATAAAGCAAATCTAATTAAATCAAAAGACTTTACAAGATGTAACCTTCTTATTAAACATCACAAAACAGTATTTGAGAGAAAGCATGTGCTCCAGTACTGCCCCCCCCATGCCCACTACTGGAGCATTTAGTAAAACATTGATATAAAAGTGGGCCACCCTTCACTACCCATAAATTATCAATATTGTTTAATTTAAAGATAGTTTATAATACATTCATTATATACTCAAATAATATCAATAACAATTCATTCTAAAAACAAACAGAATGCATGCTAAAAAAATAGTTGAATGAAGAGTTACCTCTTAAGGAAATCACTAAGAATAAGCTAAAAATGCTTCTCTCAGAGATCAACCTCAGCAACAAACTTTCTAGCTCCAAACTAAACAGGAAATAAAGGCTGTGCCTTTGGTATTTAGTTGATAAGGGTTTCAGCCTACCAGAGGCAGATCTCTTATTTCATTGGAATGATGGAATTTCTTGTTTTACAACTTAAAAATTCAAGTGGCCCACTACTGGTACGTGGCCCACTACTGGAGCACTTACCTTAAATGAGTTTCATATTTTAAACAATGAAAATGCTTGCAGAATTTGTGCAAATTTTGAATAAAATCTAAGAGTATTAATTTTATATATTTCTTATATATATTATTTATTTCAAATATTTGGTTATAGTAAACAAAATGACGCAACATTAAATAACAATTGTATTAACATAAAACTTTACAGAACCCCAATATCAGTTTCATAGTATTTTATCTTCAATAAAAATTGAAATATTTTATACTGAAAAAAACAAAGATATGTGTAAAAAATTCGCATTGAGGAAACAAGAGATAAATTCATAGTTCCATGTTGAGTGCTGCTTTTTCCAGTTTAGTTCCATCTAGTGTTGTTCTTGTCTTTTCTTGAAAGTATGTGTTTTCAACACTTCTAGCCAAATGTATCATGCAAAGAATATCTGTAGAAGAATATTTGTTATTTGTACAACGTTTTTCAACTTATTTATCAAGATAATATTCACTTTTTTGTTATAATTTTGGATCTCTATTCCTAATGGCTTCAAAAATACAGATAATAGAAATGACATTTAATGGTAATGTTTTAATGCTGATAAAAGCAGACACTTAATTGTAATTTTGTGGATACTGATACAAGCAGAGACTTCAGAAAATAATTAGCACTTTAAAACAAAATACTGAGCCTTTAAAGACTGCTACGGGGATAACAGCCTTTGTTGCTTCAAATCCCATAACTCTTTAATTCAAAAGACTGCGATAATCTTGTATTCTTTTTCTCTGTCTCTTTCTTTTTTGTGACGCAAGGAAACATTCAATTCAGTTGTCACATGTAGGGAACGAAGCGACAGTTTAGTAGCCATTTTCTTTCTCTAAAAATTATATTTTGAAAGAAAAACTTAGGAATTTCAAATTTTTCGGAAGAGGATGATTCTCTGAATGTTTTTTGTCCTTCGAAATAATGTAATATCGTGGTCTATTTAAATAATTCAGAGTCTTTCATGTGTTTGAATAGTGCATTAAAATTTTATTATTTCTAAATCTAAAGGAAATACAATAAGTGAAATAACTTTTGAATATATTAAAATGTACCAGCTCTAATAAATTCTTCTCTAGTTCTTACACTTATTATTATATATTAAATTGTCTGATTCTCTCTCGAATTTGGTGGGGAGCAGGAGTGCTCTTACGAGCTGTCCGCTTGGGCTAATGGATAATGCATCTGTCTGACTTCGAATAAGATGCAGGTTTGAGTCCTGTCGTGGAAAGAGAAGTGTTTTCTCGAAATATTTGCAACTATTATTATGCAGAAATTTGTCTGTCTCTCTCTCGAATTCGGTAGGGAACATGAGTGACCCCGAGAGGAGTCAACGTAGCCTAAGGGATAGGACGTCTGACTTCGACATAGGATGTAAAAATGGTGTTATCCGCAACATAGACCATAAAATTCAGCGCACTCTGCGGTGGTTCATATGCTTATTTCACTTCAACAAGCTACCATTCAAACATTTATTTGAATACTAGCTGTTATACCCGACATTGCTCGGATAAAAATATTTTTAAGTCCAAGCACTTATAACACTTTCAACTTAATAAAAGAGCTTTACGCAGCAGCGTGCTTTTCATTAATCCACTGCCATGCTCTCTGACCCTCTTGACCAGCAGTTTAACACCACTCTTCTTTTTCTCTTCTTATTTTCAACCACCTGGCAAGATTCTTTAGTCCTTCGTATTCCATTTTCCCTTCCCCAAGTGACATCATCAGCTCTTTCATATCTTGGATTTTATTGCAGTTATCCGGATTACATTTCTCTTCTCTTTTGTGTTTGTGTCGCTGACCGGAAAAAACTGCATAGTGTTCTTTTCTTTTCTCCTTAGGTCATCTCCCTCCAGCAGGAAGAGGGATCAATAAGCTTGAAGTACTTTACACACTCATTATGATCATTTAAACATTTGTAAAATTAAAGGAAACAGCCTGGAAAGAGAATAATTTACAACATTGGAATGTGGTACAGACATATTGAAAGATGTATACGCTACAAAATAAAAGCGAAAAAAAAATTCTGCTTTCTGTTAAATGTTTAAAAAAACAATATTTTTTATCATAACTTTCATAGTGGTAAAAATACGTGAATAAAGGATTTGATGAAACGATAAATTGGTTTGAATTTGATAATTACAATAATAGAAAGCATTGTTACAAATTGCGTATCGAATAAATTTGAAATGTTTTTTTTAAATTAAGGAAAAGAACACATAGCATTTATCTTGAATAATTGAAAAACTTTCTGCTCTTGAAGATGGTATGTAACTCATCTACGTGTTAACATACTTCAGCAAGGATTTCGCGGGATACCGATCCAAATCTCTTCACTATATTCGTTCATTAACTACTATCTAACTGGACCATTACCTATAACAAGTCCAAAAAAATCATGTTAATGTATTTCAGCGTAGTTAACCAGGATCCGAACCTAATCATTTCATTGCATCCCTTAATTAACTTCTAAGTTCTTGTACCATAACCTTATACGGTTATATTCTGGTACCCCCGGTTGGGGTGGGGGACGTCACTTTTTCCGCACGTTAACAAAGGGAAAAGTGACGTCCCCCCCCCCAACCGGGGGTACCAGAATAGACCCCTTAGTGTCTCTGAATGAAAAATCCACCAATAACATTAAAGGTTATCACTGCTTCTACTGATAATCTTTTCCACAATTTCAAAGTTTTTTATGAGAACTGGCAGACTTATTTTTAAATTTATCGCTATTTACCGATAAATATTTTCTGAAACATATGGACCAGTTTTTTATTTGTTTATTTTGGTTTCACAAACTTCCATGTTGAGGGTTGACTTCTGTTTCTCCAGTAGACCTCCAATTTAAACGTTCGCCAAATCCAACTGAATTCCATATCAAGCGCCAAGGCAGTTCTTTCTTGAGTACACAAAGCTCTAAAAAGAGCGATAAAGAATAATAATGACAACCTTTCCACAAAATTAGGCTCTTATTTTAAGTAAACATTGAGCAAAAGCAATAGGAACATGAAATGAATTATTTTCAAAGTATCTTTAAGATATAACATCAGAAAACTCGACTTTAAACATTTATAAATATCTTCAAACAGAGTGTTGAAATTTTGAAGATTCCCATTGACTTAACATTATCACCGGAAGTTGATTGGTAAGGCGGAAGTCTTACTTTATCTCCAATAAACAAAACAGAAAACTCGCCCATACCTTCTGCGTTCGAATTCGGATAACTCATCTTTTAAATTTTTTAATCTCCGTGCCTGCTGTGCGGCCATAAACCTTTGGAAGAAGAAAACGACATTTTATTCAAGTCTATCTCCTTACATCCGGGTTAAACCAAACTTTCAATTTCTAGTTCTTTCCATGGCTTGGAAGAATTCTTTTACTTTTTTTGTTGAATGTATATGGACGTAACTCGATATCTTTTACTCTTTATTAGTTTCTCTGACTGAAGAGACTGGGTAACATTTGTGTATTCTATTGGTTATTAGTGCCATGTTTGGTCTGAAGATAGTAAATATTCAGTTAGTCTTTTCTCGTGCTTCGGATAATAACGAGGTAAGTTATTTTTCTCGTTCAAAAGTCTGGCCATAATTTTTGATTAATAGATTCGTGTTTCATTTGTAGAAAATCACGATGGATGTTTTATTTCTGGTAATCGAAAAGAAAGGATTGGAATGTCAAAAAAGCTAAACCATTGGATTTTAATGAATCTCCATATCTCGGATCTTCCCAATTACATTATATTTGTTCAAATATGTAACATTGTTACAATGAACCTGATTTCATAACAGTATAAAGCGAGTTTAAATATTACGAAAGTTGCTGCTATAATTAACATACGTCTGCTCTGCCTCACTGATGGCATTACAAATTTTCTTTAAGTCAAAAGTCTAAGATTTTATTTTACACTAACAAAATTTCTTCGAGAATTCTTTGTTTCGTTAAATAATGTTTACTTTGGTATTTTAACCGCTTACAGTCCCGAATTATTTTGAATTATTTGAGAACGAATTCAATCTGATTATGACCTTAAGCGGGTAATCTTGGAAAAGTTTTAAGATTTGTCAGCATTACACATTTGTATTGGGCTTACTAATTTAAAGTATTCGCCTGAAATTTTCTGCGAAATGGTTCAACATTTGATAAATCGCATGCTTTTACAAACCTTAGAATATTTTATTCTTTTTCGTTAAAAAAAGTTATTTTGAATTTACAATGGAGCATTTGCAATTTGATCGTTTTTAATTCGAATTTATTTTGGTTAATTTGAAGCCGTAACCATAACTTGTAGTGAAATGTAGTTCTGAATTGTTTTCGTTAATTCTGTCCGTACCATGTACCATATCGATGTTCGTAAGTGAATAATGCGCATAATGCTCTTGAAGACTTGACAATCGGGCAAGGCATTCAGACAAAAAATAATTAAGAAATTCATTACTTTTTAGAAGACTGAACATGTTTCTTGCGAAATGTACTGTGAATTTTGAAGTCTGATCATACAAATGTTTCCAAAATGCTATATACTGTTTATTAAAATGATCTATAAAATTATTTTCAAAATTATTGAATTGTCAATTTATTAATCACTTTACTTATTAACTATGCATTATTCCTTAAAATATATCATGTTATATATAAATCTTCGCTACCATTTTTTATTTAAAAATTGTCGTTCCCTCTTGCTGTGTTCTTACTTTCTTTAGACCTAGTTTTTCTTAATTTGAATTTATGCGTTTCTTTCGGTTTCGAATTAAGTTCCATTGTATAATGAATTTAGTAGTTTTAGAAACATTCAATTTGGACAAAAATGAATTCCTGTAATTTTCTAGAGAACTTTAATCATTTTGAAACTTTGCCTCACAAATAAACATTTTACGTCTGGTCTCTTTCGCGTCTAATGAAAAATCCGACTCGTGCATCCAATAAAGTTGGGCTCGACTTAAGAACCTTCATTTTGTTGGCAACCCTAAAACTTTGCCAGAATTTCTAATTTGTGCCAGAATGTCAGAAAATTCATGTTAAATTTCATACAATTTTATGCAGTATTTGCAATTTTATGTACTATTTCCAATTTTATTTACTATTTACATTTTTTTTGTTACGGCTGTCATTAGAATCGCCGCCATCTTGACACCATTCAAGATGGCGGATATTTGGCGACATTTTGGATGGTTGGCGCAATTTCCCAATTTGGCGAGAAACCGCACCTTGTTCGTAAGTCTTACCTAAAGTTGATCTTACTGACATAAATATAAAGTGACTCTTGATAATCCAGAAGCTCGATTCCATTGCACAAAGTACAATTGCTGCTCACCAACACTAAGAACAATTGTTATTTTTTCTTGTACTTTACATGTTCCAATTAGGATGAGAAAAGTGTTAGTTTTCAAGAACTCACGGATTACTGAAGATAATGCTATTCAGGAACTTTCCAAAACAATCCATTTTTCCTGCCTCTTTTAAGAATTTTCTAATTTTGCCGGAAGGTTCTGGTGAAACTTCCCACTTAGCCAATCAGGGACTCCCATCGCTCTGATAAGCTGATCGGGAATGAGTTAATGGGGGAAAAGGAAGAACTATTCATATGAAACTGACGGAAGATTCCGAAAAAGATAGATTGGGTATAGAGGATAACTACTCGAATAGCTGAACTTCAGCAAGTAAAGAATAATTACCTCGGCAGACAAGGTGAGCGGCAAAATGAGCTATTGAGCGGTCTGATTTAAAAGCAGGATTGCTTGCTGTTTATCTCAACGAGTGACACTCGCCGCTTCCACAGCTGAAGTGCAATTAATCTGAACTTCTGCTTGCGTAAGGTATACTTTTATGCGAACTGAATAGATGGCAATTTTCAATTTTTTCGTCTTCATTGTTAATATCCCCTGGGATTTAATTCAATCTAATTTATATTTTAATGTCTTTATATAAACAAAATTAATATATTTTCTATTAAATTATCTGCCTTTTTAATGGCTCTTTTTCTAATTACATCTGTGTTACATTGATTGTATGAGTATTATACAAGTGTGGAACCTGGATTATTACCTATTTTAATTATAATAAGTCGAACACAACGCTAAAACACTTTGCCTTTTAACCCTTTACATTGCAATTTTCTGTACCGTCTAATTAGATGACCCCCTTTAGTTTTGGGAATGTGTTGTCGTAGTGATTTAACTAACACATGACACACTTAAAATGTTAATGGATTACCGGTCTTTATTGAATAGATTAAAAACGTCTATGATGTAATTTTAGATTGTATTTAAATATGCCATAATTCGATGCACAAAGAACTCGGACAGCTGTGTTAAATAGTTAAAAGAATCCTTTTTCTTTTTTTGCGTTATATTTTCTTTCGTGATACAATTCTAGTTAGTATGTAAAACTTCTACAGACCGAATTGAAATGCAGATCAATTCTTAATTTTTCACATTTCATCTTCTAATGCTTTAGTTTAAAAATATCAATCATTAAAATATGAATAAAAATTTGTTTTTTTATAATGTTCCCAATTGAGAACATTGGACACTTCTGTTTAAGCTCATTACACTAGGCATTGAAATGGAAAAAAGTGATCAGACTGAATTTTTAATAAGCAAAATATTGTGAAAAATATTAACTAAGCACAGATATGAATTTAAATGAATAAAAATATTTTGTGCAAAAAATGAGACTGTATAATGGTATCCTAAGGCACTCAGGGAAGTAGTTCTAATGCAATTTCCTTTTTTTGCCCTTATTGCACTGTAATCTTGTATTTTCTCTAAATTGTGCATATTTATCAGAGTTGTTACAATTGGGCATTGGCTATCACTTTTCAGCTGCGATATACAAATGGTTACTTTTGGACGCGTTTGAGATCCATCCTTTTTTGCGGAACTCCAGATGAGACGGTTGGTTACGTTTCCTGTGAGTTGCTGAATGCAATAGCCATCCAGGAACAACTATATTTAGTTCATTTTCAAATAAATCACTATTTCTTTTTGTGAAGTTGTGACGGTAGTTTCTCACATTTTATACCACTGATAAACCCTACCCAGCCCAGAATTGTATTTATGAATCCAATTTCGTTGTCCTATGCGTACCATTATCTGTGCATGAGAACATTTTTTAATCAGCTGGATTGGAAGTTGAAATTATTAATTAGAAGAAACAATCACTACAGAATCATCATTCCGGTTATACCATAAATGATTATCCGACACATTTATAATTACCCTCTCTCCCGGATCAGCTATAAAAATGATTTTTTTCCCTCCAAAATTAAAGCAATAACATTTTAATAACCGAAGGGTATTTCGCTCCCTGGATTATATGAGAATTGTCCTTTTCATTTTTCTTTCAGTGGAAACTCGCAATAGAGATTCCTTCTTTCACGGAATAGTCGCGAATGGCCGATGTTCCCAATTGGGAACATGAAACTTTAATGAATTGTAAGAAATTCGTTTCTTATTTATATAATTATTTCATTTGCTATTAGTAACGTGGATATTTTTAACTATGTGTATGGATTTTTAGAAATTTTGGATCGGCTTTTAATTTTTTGGGAATTTTTACGTTACACAAATTAAAATAGCCCATTTTTAAGAATTTCTGTACATTTCCCATTTTGTATCTGAAACATAATTTCTATATCAAAAAATTGAACTTTTAATTATAATTTACAATTTTTTTAAAACGATATGAACGATATTTTATTTTTAAATGAATTTTCAATTCGATATTCCCGGTTTGGAACATTGACATGTAAACGGTTAAGTTTAAGTTTGTCGGTTTTTATCGGTTAAAAGTTGCCAAATTCGTTCAAGATTGTTTTCTGTTTACATTGGAATTATTAGTCTTCGTTCGCATTATTAAAGTCTAATTTGAATTGTATTGATGTTTCGTTCAATTTATAATAGTGCATTTTCTTTCGGGGATGAATAGATCGCATTCTAAGATGACAAAGGGCTAGGTACAATACGTAGTTACCTGAACTGCAGACGCCGTCCACTACCAAGAATGACACGATGGCTATTAACCCTCAGAGGACGACTGCACGTGGACGTACCATCTGCTTAGCCCATTCTCCCCCGAACTGTCACAAATACGTGCAGCCTCTTGTGGCTGTTACCTTCACTGTCACGTCGGCGTGACTAGAAAAAGTGAACCGGCCCTGAGCAGCCACGCGTGTTGAGAAATGTCGGCCAGATAGAATGCCCTCCTCAAAGAGTTAAATCGCTAAACTTGCCACGTAATAAGCATTTCTCTAAAGTAAAGAAAAAAGCTAATTCTGGTTGGTATCTAGAAGTTGAAACATACGCGATTTCGTCGGCAATATGGGTTACCTGAAGAATCAAATTAGTTCCATGGACAACCTATCGGCTAGATCGCTTACGTCACGGCAAACGCTTCGCGTTTTTGAGTTGTTCACATACTACGTGGATTATTTTAAAACTTAAAATATTTATTAAATATTTAATTAAATAATAAAATATATTTTAATTAGGATAATTTCAAATGGTAAGTAAATGAAAAATGAAACTTTGATTTATGTAGTGATTATATATTTCTCAGATTACATAATTGAGAGGGTTTTAGTTGCCTTATAATAAAAATCAATTGCATGGAATTTTTGAAGTTGCTTGGTCAAATTTTGGAATTCATCATTTAGAAGGCTATCTTCACCTGCGTGATGCGCCGCATTGTTCTTTTTTCTTTTCGATGTAGTTAGTGTTTCCTTCCAAGTGTAAATATTAGAACCGAGTGAGTATTAATTTTTTACTATTACTTGTTCTGAAGAACATTTACCCTTGGTAGCGAAGTTACTGAGGGCAAATGTTCTGCTGCTTCATTAGAAAAATTAAGAAACTTATTCCATACATTTACTAAAGTAAAGAAGAAACTAGCTTCCCGCTTTGCTGAAAGCGAAGCCGCTAATGTTTTAAGTTAAAAAAAATTGCCCGGTGGCCACTTCAGATGCCATAGGCATCCAGAGTACAATTTCTACTGCTTCATTAGAATAATTAAAAGAAACGAACTCCTTGCATTCAATGAGCTAGGAAAGCTAATAGTTTTTTTTGAAATTCTACATTTGAAACGGGAGATAGTGCTGCGACAAACCAGAAACGTAATGGGTTCGAAACAAGATTAAACTTGAAACGATTAACTTTTAACTGTGACCGGTGCACGCTTGTTTAACATTGGCGTCCATCTTGATTTGGAGACTTGGCGTTCTGGCACCGTTTTAATAAGAGTGTGTTCCAACTTCTAGATTTCAACCCTTTTTTTCACTGAAACTTGATCTGAACTTCTGTTCACTTTTGCCTAGACTAATATTTCCCTCACGAATACTCGGTCTACTCATAGGAACGGTAAGTCGTTTACGGAATTAAAAGATTTTAGATTCTCTGTAATTAAAACGTTGGCATATATTTTCTAATAAAGACAATTATTCATTAGAAGATCGAATAGATAACAGGTTTTTATGCAGTGGAACTTGGCTAATGTTAAAGTCAATAAATTATTTTTTCTCTGACACCTTGAGCTTGCCATTAACATAATGTTACAATCATTCATAATATTTTGGTTAATTATAAATCAAAATTAAATTGTTAAATATTTAATTCTCGAATTGTTTTTCTTATTTAAATTACGTCCGTACCTTCAATCCGAAGTCTCTTTCAGTTAATGTCGAAATGTATTCAATCTAAAAATTAATAAAAAATAAAATCTTATTTTTAAACTTTTTGCGCTGTTTATTTTAAAGTGTTGTTATATTCGAGTATTGCATACTAATTACTTGCCATTACTTTCTTTATTCAATTTTTTAAAAAAATTATAACTATTGAATTCCTTATTCGTTATTAAGAATGCTCAATACTTAAAACAAATATTTACTGCGATTACCGGCTTAAAAATTTCCTTTTTCGCTTACTATACTCATTTTCAGACCCAATGTTTGTAAATTTGAATTTGCGGAGCGATCGAATATTTTATTGCGATCCAGTCTGCTACGAATTATCCAAGTTCCATTGCATTATATTTGTTTATACGGCGCAGATTATTGCAATTTTTGTACAATTATTTACCAAAAAATTAAATGAGTATACAGATAAACATGATCCTATTCTAACATGTGAAATTATATTAACCAAATTTTTTTTCCTGCTTCAGCATCTCGGAAAGAAAAGACAGTTGCTGCTGAGCCTTTCGAATTGACTCCTGTACGTTCAAAATTCCTCAAGTCATGGCGTGCGTATGCAGTTTCAAGTCTTGCTGAAGCCATCATTGAAATCAAGCCACCATACAACAGAAAATGGCTTTCCTCCATTACAAGTTGTCGGTTTGGAAACCATCATTAGTTGCAAGTCACTTGGGAAATAAGGAACATTAATATTTCTTGGATGCCGTGCTCTACCCGTTCATTGGAGATGGTGCCCGAAGCTTTTACTAGTTTTGCCTTAGGTCACTTTTAACTATGCCAGGTAAGTCCACATCATAGTTGTGAAACACTTTCCGCTCAAAGATTATCCTATGAAATATTTGGATATTATGAATGTTTCGGTACTCATTTAAAATACCTTAGGTTGACATTTCAGCGCGTCCTGAAAAGTTTCGAATTCTTCAAAACACCTGAAACGGAAGAATGGAGCTTGCAAATTAGGAAAGAAAAAAAACGACCAAAATATCAGTTGTAAAAATGTACGTGGAATAAGAATTTTCTTGTAACTGAAAATAGTAATTATCCCTGTAATTTAAAAACTGAATCTGATGCATATTCGAACTTGGTAGTTTTGATTTTTCCCAAAATGAATTTCAATAGAATCAAGTGCAATACATTAATTTCTGGGTCTTATAGACGCCTCTGTTTTTTGAGACTGACAGTTTGGTGACCAAGTGTCGTCTCGTTCATTCACTAAATAATGAAACTAGTTTTGTCTAAATCTTTTCATTTTAAGTGCAATACAATTCCATCTCGGAGTATTTCTAAAACATCTCAAATGCTTCATCCATGCATTTATAATTCTAGTAGTTTCTTCGTAGATCTGCTTCATTGCCGAGCTCCTAGGTCCATTCAAATGTTATCACAATTTGATGTGAACATTTCAGTGCATTTCGCCAATAAAACTTACGCCTACTAGGAAGTCGGTGGTTCCGTAATACTAAAAGATTTCTGAACGCGCAATGTGCTGATCGTTCATTCATCGAGTTGATGTGTTCATTCATCGAGTAGGTTCAGTTTTGTTTTTGTTCTTGATGCACATAAAGTGTTGCAATCGCTAAAATAATTCAACATCAAAATATTGATGAAACGTCACGTTTGAAACCTTCCCGATTCCGAAAAAAACAAATTTTGTAAAATTTTCTGTCCGTGTATATGCGAAATCGGTATCCCCAGAAAGGAACAAGCTAGAAGAATGAAAAATTATGAATATGTGGCTTTTACGCGAAATTATAGGTTTGGACAAATTCGTCAAGGGTTTTCTCTACGAGTACATGTGAATACCATTAATCAAAAATGCAACAAGATAGAATTCGGCATTTTGTTCATCACTCAAATTGTGAGTCTGTATCATCGAAAATTTTTGGACCAAATACGACAAACTTTAGATGTCGTTCAACCAGTGCAAAGTGAACGCGGTAACTGAAAGCAATGAGCTCGAGGAATGAAATTTGATAAGTTGACATAGGTGTGTATGGAAATACATCTGCATCGAATAATGGACACGTAGATCAAAGGGACGGGGTCCGAAATGCATATTCGATTCTCTTCCTTACACGACGAAGTTAAGCACAAAAGGTGCCATATTATGGAAATGTACAGAAAAACTTAGGAAGTACAATCCCGCTTGTAAATAAAGTGAATGTGTGCATCTCGCTACAAACAAATATGTATTCGCCGTTTCATGATTGATATTTGAAGTTGTGGTCAAACCAGACCTATGAGATACAAAAAAATTTTTTCATACAAGGGTATGTTTATCATGAATGTGGTAAACCAAAACGAGCATACTACACTAGACTAATTTTTGTATTGTAAATTTGGGGAGTATAGTTTTAGGATTATGAGATAAAAAAATGTGTTAAGACTGTGAAATCGGAATATTTCGGTATGCTAATTTAGGTAAATTTTGTTTCTTAAAAAAATTATTTCGTAATTTTAAGCAGAACAGTAAATAGAAATTAAAAAATAATTAAATCTTGACTCTGACTCGTTCTCGGGATCTGTTTCGAAATCGGCTTAAAATATAATTTCTAATATTCGTTGATTTTTCCAGTGTCACCCGTAACTCATGGTGGGTGAACGCAGTATTAGAAAAAATATGGATTTTCTGAGGCCTACATTAGCTATTTTTTGTTGAATGGAGTCGTTCCATGCTTACAAGATTCACGAAAATTGCGAAGCGCATGTCTGTCGGTTGCTGCACTTAAAGCTATGAACAATTATTCGGCTAGTTGTAGTAATGACTAATATTATACGCGCTTTCTTTCTTAATCTGGCATTTCAACTTTAGGAACAAAAAAAATCGATTGCTGTATTCTATTTTATATTAATATTGATGGAATTTCGTCAATAGATGGTACCAGAGGACACTGAATTGTAGTTTTGCGCAAATAATTAAGATAATTTATTTTCTAATTCGAAGTTTCTGTGTATTGTAAAGCTTCTAGTATTAAATTTAACTTTTTATATATTTTGAATAACTCTGGATTTCTTATTGCATAACTGCTTAGTTGTATATAAAGGTAAAAGGAGAAATTTTTATCAATAGGTTGCAATTTTTTTTTGGGGGGGGGGGGTATGGTTAAGTTCATGATTTCATGTTGAGTGTTGCTTACTTTTTGCAGCTCGGTTAATTAGAATCGGGCTTTTCTGATGATGTAAATGATATTGTGCATTTAATTTTCATGTTGATTAATAAATTACTTGGCTTTACTTGTCTAGTATTTCGTGTTTAAATTAAATATCACGGGCATTATTCGGGTTCACTTGTTTTATTAAAGTTTAAATTGCATTCACGCTTCTGAATTTAAATATTTAGTCTTAATTTATTTTTACAAAATGATAAAAATACATTAGTGTAAATATATATTGCATATTCTAAAAAACATTTGTGTAAAAACAGAGTATACTCGGATGTCGATTAAAATCTTATCGAATTTTCTCAAGCCATACTTTCAATAATTCAGATTTTTTTTAGCTTGAATTTAAAAAAAACACTTTCGTAAGTTGGTTTTCTTTCTACTGTGCATCGTAACAGCCTGAAGACAAATAAAAATGCATTTTTCCTTCTCTGCAATTTCTTTTTTCTTCACCGAAATTTAAACAACGCCATAGCAAAACGTCGGATGTTAAATGTAAGACATATGCACACTTTATCGCATAATATGACTTTTAGTTACATAGTTAAGATTTGAGTGTTTTTACGAAGTCATGAAATATCAAAATTTAAAGATTCTTATTAGTCACAAGTTCTGTGTTTTTTGTGTGCATCCGGAACTTTTTCTGTTTTAGCTCAGCATATTAACCTTGACATACTGTGCGCAGAAGAAAGATAATGATGCCGGAGTCATAATATTTTATGAGCCCCATTTGTAAAATTCTGTCTTTTGGACTGCCGCACCGGATTACATCCCCTTCCACTAGTTGACGTGTGCTTTGCGCAAAATATAAAAATGAATCTTGGTGGTATGCATGGTGAAAGATCTGACTTTGCATGCACCAGATGAATTACAATGTCTGACGGTGGTGTATGGAGTCGACTCAGTGTGGCAGCGGCGGCATACAGAATGAGATTGGTCTAAAGTGGAAGTGACAAATGCATGGAGTGAAATATAGAATGGATAATGTGTGGAGTGAAAGCCCATGGAAAGTGGGAGCGGGTAATGTATGGAGTGAAATACCTGGGTTATGTCAAGATTGTGTAAACCAACTATGTGCACTGTGGCAGCACGCACTGTGTACAAATGTGGAAACAATTTAGTTGTAGTTTCCTACAGTACATGCAAGTGTGAGAAATGTGGATATTGGAGCGGGCTATGTGTGAAGAGTGGGAATAGTGGATATTGGAACGGGCAATGTGTGAAGTGTGGGAATAGTTGATATTGGAACGGGCAATGTGTGAAGTGTGGGAATAGTGGATAATAGTGCGGGCAATGTGTGAATTGTGGATACTGGAGCTGGCAATGTGTGAATTGTGGATACTGGAGCGGGCAATGTGTGAATTGTGGATACTGGAGCGGGCAATGTGTGAATTGTGGATACTGGAGCGGGCAATGTGTGAATTTTGTTGTGAAGGGAGAGGACCAGATGTGCAAGAATGAGTTTTTGCTTTGAACGTAAAGGCACATGTGTGGCTGAGTGAAAATTGCGGTGACGGAGCGGGAAATGTATGGCTGTGTGAGAACTGCGATGACGGAGCGGGCAATGTGTGCCTGTGCGAGAATTGTGGTGACGGAGCGGGCAATGTTCGGATATATGTTTAAAGTTTGTGGTGTAAGTGGGATAGGCGTGAACTTATTTGGAAATGCGCGGATGCGAGAACTAGATTCATGACCCGAAATGTAAGATAAACGAGTAATGTGGTTTAAGTTTGGAAATATGTATTTTGAAAGAATAGTGCACTACATTGCGCAGTTAATTATAATAAGTGACAATGTATGAATTCACCAAGATCATTATCAGGATCGCTGGAAAAATGGTGTAATAATAATAGTAATGTGTAATGTGTATGTGTGTAATAATGGCTAATGACAATATAATAATGTAAGCCATGTGTAATAATATTAATTAATGGCCAATAATAATGAAGTAATAGTAATGACAATAATAACTAATGAAAGCTAATGTAATATGTGTAATGGCAATAATAATGGCTAATGGCGTGGAGAGCTGTGTGTGTGATGTGTAATGACGAAATAATTAATAATAATAATGTGTAATAATAATAATAATGAAAATATTAATAATAATAATAATAATGAAAATAGTGTCTGATAATGTAATAACCAACAATATTAATATTAATGAAA
>BGPR01002972.1:109079-153761 GCA_013235015.1 Araneus ventricosus
ACGTCACTTTTTCCGCACGTTAACAAAGGGAAAAGTGACGTCTCCCAACCCAACCGGGGGTACCAGAATAGACCCGTATAAGGTTATGGTACAAGAACTTAGAAGTTAATTAAGGGATGCAATGAAATGATTAGGTTCGGATCCTGGTTAACTATGCTGAAATACATTAACATGATTTTTTTGGACTTGTTATAGGTAATGGTCCAGTTAGATAGTAGTTAATGAACGAATATAGTGAAGAGATTTGGATCGGTATCCCGCGAAATCCTTGATGAAGTATGTTAACACGTAGATGAGTTACATACCATCTTCAAGAACAGAAATTTTTTCAATTATTCAAGATAAATGCTATGTGTTCTTTTCCTTAATTTAAGAAACATTTCAAATTTATTCGATACGCAATTTGTAACAATGTTTTCTATTATTGTAATTATCAAATTCAAACCAATTTATCGTTTCATTAAATCCTTTATTCAAGTATTTTTACCACTATGAAAGTTATGATAAAAAATATTGTTTTTTTAAAACATTTAACAGAAAGCAGAATTTTTTTTCGCTTTTATTTTGTAGCGTATACATCTTTCAATGTGTCTGTACCACATTCCAATGTTGTAAATTATTCTCTTTCCAGGCTGTTTCATTTAATTTTACAAATGTTTAAATGATCATAATGAGTGTGTAAAGTCCTTCAAGCTTATTGATCCCTCTTCCTGCTGGAGGGAGATGACCTAAGGAGAAAAGAAAAGAACACTATGCAGTTTTTTCCGGCCAGTGACACAAACACAAAAGAGAAGAGAATTGTAGTCCGGATAACTGCAATAAAATCAAAGATATGAAAGAGCCGATGATGTCACTTGGGGAGGGGAAAATGGAATATGAAGGACTAAAGAATCTTGCCAGGTGGTTGAAAATCAGAAGAGAAAAATAAGAGTGGTGTTAAACTGCTGGTCAAGAGGGTCAGAGAGCATGGCAGTGGATTAATGAAAAGCAACGAAAGACGCTGCTGCGTAAAGCTCTTTTATTAAGTTGAAAGTGTTATAAGTACTTGGACTTAAAAATATTTTTATCCGAGCAATGTCGGGTATAACAGCTAGTATTCAAATAAATGTTTGAATGGTAGCTTGTTGAAGTGAAATAAGCATATGAACCACCGCAGAGTGCGCTGAATTTTATGTTCTTTGTTGCGGATAACACCATTTTTACATCCTCTGTCGAAGTCAGACGTCCTTCCCTTAGGCTACGTTGACTCCTCTCGGGGTCACTCATATTCCCTACCGAATTCGAGAGAGAGACAGACAAATTAGTACATAATAATAGTTGCAAATATTTCGAAAAAACACTTCTCTTTCCGCGACAGGACTCAAACCTGTATCTTATTCGAATTCAGACAGATGCATTCTCCATTAGGCCAAGTGGACAGCTCCTAAGAGCACTCCTGCTCCCCACTGAATTCGAGAAAGAATCAGACAATTTAATATATAAAAATAGGTGTAAAAACTAGAGAAGAATTTATTAGAGCTGGTGCATTTTAATACATTCAAAAGTTATTTCACTTATTGTATTTCCTTTTGATTTAGAAATAAAAAAATTTTAATGCACTATTCAAATACACGAGAAAATCTGATTTATTTAATGCTCTTCTGAAAAATTTGAAATTCCTGAGTTTTTCTTTCAAGATATAATCTTTTTTTTTTTTTTTGAAGAAAATGCCTACTAAACTGTCGCTTCGTTCCCTATATGTGGCAACTGCATTAAATGTTTCCTTGCATCACAGAAAAGAAAGAGAGGGAGACAAAAAAACATGATTATCGCAGTCTTTAACGGCTCAGCAATTTGTTTTCAAGTGCTAATTAAGGGGTCTATTCTGGTACCACCGGTTGGGTTGGGAGTTAGGTTGGGTTCCATTGTTAACGTGCGTAACCCAACCCAACTCCCAATCGGGGGTACCAGAATAGACCCCTAAATCTCTGCTTTTATCAGTATCCAAAAAATTACAATTAAGTCTCTGCTTTTATCAGCATTAAAAATTACCATTAAATACCATAAACTATAATCTGTATTTTTGAAGCCATTAGGAAAAAATTATAACAAAAAAATGAATATTGTCGTGATAAATAAGCAGAAAAACTGTCGTACAAATAACAAATAATCTTCTACAGGTTTTAATTGCATGATCCTTTTGGCTAGAAGTGTTGAAAACACATACTTTCAAGAAAAGACAATAATAAGATTAGATGGAACTAAACTGGAAAAAACAACTCAACATGGAACTATGAATTTATCTCTTGTTTTTTCAACGCGATTTTTTTACACATATCTTTGCTTTCTTCAGTATAAAATATTTCATTCGTTCTTGAAGATAAAATACTATGAAACTAATATTGGGGTTCTGTTAAGTTTTACGTTTAATACAATTGTTCTTCAATGTTACATCATTTTGTTTACTATAAACAAATATTTGAAATAAAATTAATACTTAGATTTTATTCAAAATTTGCACAAATTCTGCAAGCCTTTTCATAGTTTCTAAAATGAAACTATTATTTAAGCGCTTTTTTTAACAAATTATTTCTTGTATATATAGAAAGTTTTAATAATGCATTGGTTGTATTGTTATTATTACGATTGCTATTCGATGTAATTTAAGACATAAGTACAGTTTAAAATTTTGCTAATATATATTTCGCATCTTCTTAAACAAGACATAGTACATTGCGATTACGTTTTTTCAAGCAAAAGTAAAACTGTCATTCACTTGGATAATTTTCTCTTCATATCTTAAAGTTATTCTGGTAATAATAATTTTCTCCTAGATGATGAATTACTGTTTTTCTAAACATTTTAATGCAGACATTCAGAAACCAGATAAAAAAACCAAAAATAGATTACTTAAAGATATTTATGCCCTTTAAATAAGATTATCAAGGGAGCTCTAAAATTTTACTATGTTCCTAATGTCAGAATTATGCCATAAAAAGGTAGATGCAAGATTACCTGAAATATCATAGCTCATAAAAATCCGAAATAGAACCAACAAAGACCTTAAAACGGTTTGCCTTTGAGAACAAAAGAATGCATAATATCTTTATCTTTAAGCTGTTAAATTGTGTCTCTTTATTTAAGACGCTGGGTTAGAAAATCCTTTCCTAAGTAATGGTTTTCAAACTAAAGTTGCTCATAAAAATTTAAATTAAGATAAAATATCAATAAGAGATTTCTACAAACGAAACAAATCCGATGATAAATTCGCTCGAAAATTTTGGAATTAATATGAAACTCATCATAGTTAGAATAAAATCACTGAATATAACGCTGAATTTAATAATTGAATAAACAACGCTGAACTACGGTTTGTTTAAATTCGAATGAAAGATTTAAGAACTTAGATTTCTATATTTTTTAATGAAAACTTTAGCAGTTCAAGCCATAAACTTGGAAAACTGTTGCAATGTCCGAAGATCTTTAGAGTTTTTAATAGAAAATTATTGTTCATACTAGAGAATATAATAAGATATTTTTATTTTATGCGCAGTTATGATAGGATTGAAGTTTATTTTTGCATATTATTTGACCGATGTCGAGCCAATATCCAAATTCCTTTGCCGTCATTTTATATGTCGAAGATGAAGGTGTTTTGATATGGAGGAGAAAAAAAAAGAAACATAACTGTAACAAAACAGCTCTAAGGCAAATGTAACTGTTTTCAGAACACTCTTTAAATTGAATGTGGTATAGAAATTTTTTTAATAAACAAATAGAAGCTTACATCTATGTTTAATTTAGCGACGCGTGTCTGTGTAATTAGTAAATATTTTGTTTTCAGTTTCACATCAAAATCATTCAGTTCATTCTGCTTAAGTTGTGAGATTGTTTCATTTTTATTATATGAGTGCAGAATAAAATAGTTTTATAGCTTTTATAGCCAACCATAATATGCACTGAATTGCAGATTTTGGTTTCCACTAAACTTTAAAATATCTTAAGGCTATAACAGACGCGTAGCGCTTCGTCATCGATTTCCGTGTACACTAGGGTAATGCCACTCTTCAAAAGTTTCTCGCCACGTGACGCATTGAGACAATAGGTCAGACAGGAATTCGGTATCGTGGAAGGCGAACTACGTCACCGTGACAGTCACACCCGATTGGTTTGAATTTTCGCTACTGACATTTTTCCGTCACTATCATGTACATTTTTAAGCCGATTGAATACAGTCCACGATTTCCGTAATCTAGTCTCACCGGTCACGTGTCAAGAAACTTTTGGGGAGTGGCATTACCCTAGCGTACACGGAAAACGCTGGCGAAACTCTTCCCGTCTGCTATTGCCTTTAAATGCTCCAACTGTTTCCACGTCTCCGTATAGCTCTTCAGAGTTTGAAGGTGTAATATTCATTTTACATATTTTTCAGAATAGTATCACGGCATCTAAATCTAAAATTTTCACGGTATCAACGTTAATAACAGAGATGCTGTCATTTAGTATTACATGATCTCTATCTCAACTTCAACTTAATATAACAAAGTGCTCCGAAAAAGAAAGTAAAACAATAAAATATAAGTAAAGGAAAGTTAAATCTATATTTTTAAACAATATATTGCTGGAGAATTAGAAAATAGTTGTTCAGTCTAAATGTTTTTTTTCTTTATGGTTATTCAAATGCCCACTTCCGGCATCAAAAATATCACTTCCGATTTATTATTTACTAGCAGTATGCGCACGGCGTTGCCCGTGGAATCACGAATGGGGGAAAATTGCCCCTAATGACACGAAAATTTTTGAAAACAAAATGAGAACAAAAGATACACATTATTGATTTTCCCGCTTTTTTTTATTTTATCCGTGGGTTCGATGTTAAATTAACTCGGCTCCGAATTGTCCATACATGGTACACACACATCCATCTGCTTTCTGGTAATTCAGTGCTTTTGTGTACATCATGCAATGAAGTTCAAACTGTTGACCACATTTTAACAAAATGTCCTGATTTTAATTCTTCTCGTTTAAACCTTTTTAAAACCACTATTTTAGACTTGAATGACTTGATGGGTGAGACTCCTCATCCGAATTTATTCTCTATCCTTCGGGATATTGGTTTCCTTTTTCATATTTAATTCATTTGTTGCGATTTTAACTGCACAATTTTTTAACTGAAATGTTTCTTTCTCGATTTTGTTAAGAAATGTCACTGCTCGTGTCATTCCTACACCTTTTCACTAACCTTTCACATACGATTTTAGACTTGAAGCATCTTTTAACATGGAAGAGAAATTTATGTAGGAAAATTCTAACTTTTGTTTGACACAGCATAGCCGAAACCGGCTTTTGTGCCATTAAACGGAAACTTCCATTCCATTCCATTCCCGCTTATTTTTCCTCTCGACAATGACATTTATCAAAGCAGAAATGTATATATTATTGAGATGACGATGAAGCGAATATAATGACGTCACCTGCCGGAAGGAATCGGATTGTAATGAAAGTATATGATGTCACCTGCCACGAGAAAGGTCACGCATCAGCCAATGAAATTGCAACAATGCGTTCTGGAATCCTCTGGAGAAACTCTCGCTGTTAAATCTCGCTAACAAAAAACCTGTTTGAACTAATCAGCGAAAAATTAATTAAAAAAAGGAACAAAGATATTTTAACCGTTCTTTTTTTAAATCTGATATAAATGTTTCAGTTATGAGGTGAAAAGAAATGAAAATTATAGAGGATGTTGTATGCAAAAACCTGCGCCATGGCAGGGGAGTCTGAAGCATGCGCAGTCTTCTGGCAGCTTCCTTTTAAAGCCTGGATTGTGGGCGTTGTTTCAGTAGTGTAGTTGTGTAGCTATGCAGCAATAGTGACTGGCGTTCTTATTTTCATATAATGTTTTAGCTGTTTTTAATAAAGTTTAGTTTTGCCAAGATGGGCTGTATTATTGAGAGACAATCACACCAGATCCAAAGGAGAATCGGGTAGATTCAGAGAACCTGCTCACTCTTTTAAATGTGTTAGCATATTAGATGCAACATAATGGAGTACGCGACATCGACACTTGTGGTCTGGTGAGTTTTTGTGAAATATTCATTTGAAATAATGGATGTCCTGACGGCACAACGAAAAATCTTTGAGAACTGCATTTACTGTTGCAGCAGAGGCAGCAAAGTGTGAGGCAGCACTTGGAGGTTCTCGAAGCTGATGGCAAGGATCTTGGTAAACTGAGCTCGTTTCATTCACAGTTGGATGATAAATTTTCACGTTTAGAGGTAATTCAAAAAGAAATATCCTCATTGCTTTTGGAGGATGCGAGCGCTCATTCTGAGTTTGAAGCAGCTGAAAGTTAACGAGATGGTTATCTTGAGTTGAAAACCAAGGTTGAAGCTTCCCTGAAGAGTTCCAGAGGCCTTATGAAATGCTCTTCATCGGATAATACACCGAAACTCAAGTTGCCGAAATTTGAGTTGAAGAAATTTTCAGGTGACCCAAGAGAATTCCTCACATTCTGGAGTATTTTCTCGAAACTACACGTGTCTGATGATTTGACTGAAGTCGATAAGTTCCAGTATTTATACCAATGCATGGTACTCGAGTCCAGAGCTGCAAGATTGATTTCCAGTTTTCCAATTACAACCAAGAATTATTCGAAGGCGATTCAACAGCTGAAGGCAAGATTTGGCCGGGAAGAACTTTTGGTACATATTTATGTGCGAGATCTTTCTTTTGTAATGAAGAATGCCGTTGCTGGAAGGAATTCTCCTGATTTGGCTACCCTTTACGACATGTTGGAGACGAAGCTTAGAACCTTGGAAAGCTTGGAACGTACTAAGGAGAAGTTTGCTCATTTTCTTCAACCGCTTGTGGAATCCTGCCTGCCGGAAAGTGTTCTACGTGCCTGGGAACGCAGTAGGATTTCAGGAGTTGCAGACGACTCGACAAGCCAGAGGTCCCTAGAGAAGCTAACGTCCTTTTTTTGCGTCATGAAGTCGAATTCGGGGGAATGATCAAGCTGGCTCGTGAGGGATTTGTGAAGAATGGCGGATCGTTTAAAAGAAATAAAAGTGCTGTTTTAGACACCACGAATACCGCAACGACTGCCATGTTGGTTAGTACAAATTCCTCATATGTCGGGACATCCACAGGTAAGAAAATCTGTGTATTTTGTAGGAAACCTCATTGGAGCTCTGAATATCTTTTGGCTCAATATGTCTTATAAAGATAAGAAACGTATATTGTATAAAAATAGATTTTGTTTCAAATGCATTAGATATGGACATGTAAATAAGAAATGTAAGGTAAAATTCTTAAAATGTAATGGGTAGCATGCAACTTTAATGTGTCCGGGTAAGGAAGAAATTCTTCCCTTCAAAACTAATGAAAGTACCGAGGTGACAAGCAATTTATCAAATAATAATTTCCATGATAAAGTCTATTTGCAGACTGTTTGTGTAGAAATTGTAGGTCAGGGAAATAAAATGCGTTTTCGGGGACTTTTGGACAGTGCTTCTTCCCGCTCATACGTAAGTGATAGAGTTGTTAACTACTTGAAATTGCGACCTCTCAGACATGAAAAAAAGATTCATGGTCTGTTCGGGGGGGAGGAAACACGGCCAATAGAGCACGGTATTTATGCAGTAGAAATTCAGATTTAAATGGTTCTGTCGGCTACTGCTGTGAGGTGTTTTCTGAGCGTAAGATTTGTGGCTTTGTTCCTAAAATAGAAGATCCACAAATATTGAAAAATTTAGTTATCTGACGTCGCTTGCAATGAAAATGATATTGACCTTTTAATCGGAGCAGATTTAATTGGGAAATTATTAACGGGAAGGTGTGTTCAGTTAAAGTTTGGTTTGGTTGCAATTCATGCAAAATTGGGATGGACTGTTATTGGTAAAGAAACTGGGCTCTATGCCATTGATGATTATCCAGTTATGGATTCTGTGCAGACGGTCCTCTCTTTGTGTGCTAACAATGCTTCCTTGAGCGAATTATGGGGCAATGAGTTTTTGGGTATTCGTGAACCCATTGAAAACGTGTAAAAAAGGAAAGCATTTGACGAGCAGCTGAAGGAATTTCATGACAAACTGGCAGTTCTTCCCGATGATAGGTACGAGGTAGAATTACCTTGGAAATTAGATGCAAGCCAAAGTTGCAAGATAAAGAATTAGCCTTAAAACGACGGGAAAATGATACATTGATGGCACGTAATAAAGGCATTACTTGTTTTTTCTTTGATTTTGAAGTTGATATTGTGCGTTGTAAATAACTATAATAAAAATTATGTTTCTAAGTTTTCTAAACTAACCTTGTCAGAAATAGAAAGTGCAGAATTTGTATTGATACGTTTAATTCAAGGCCAATATTTTTCTAATGCAAAATTGGTACTTTCAGTTGATATTTTTAAGTTAGAGAATGGGATTTTGAGAGTTCAGACTCGCATAACTAAACGTAAAGATGTACCAATCCTTTTTGAATCCCATACTTTTGCCGAATAATTGTACATTAACTAAACGTTTGATAGAGTCTGTACATAGAAAACATTGTCACGCGGGAATCCAGATAATTCTGTCTATATTAAGAGAAAAATCTTGGATTGTCAAATCACGTAAGACTATTAGAAGTGCAATTAATGGTTGTATGAAGTGTAAATAAAGGTGATTCTTTAAAGCATGGAATGATTAATATTGTAAAGACTGTTCTGGCTCTTCCTATGGTGTCAATGAATATGGACTTGATTTATTTAACACAAAATGTGTGTTTTTTGAGTTCTAGCATTCACTCAAAAAGTGGGGAGGATGTTGGATGCAAAAACCTGCGCCATGTCAGGGGAGTCTGGAGCATGCGCAGTCTTCTGGCAGCTTCCTTTAAAAGCCTGGATTGTGGGCATTGTTCCAGTAGTGTAGTTGTGTAGCTATGCAGCAATAGTGACTGTCGTTCTTGTTTTCATATAATGTTTTAGCTGTTTTTAATAAAGTATCGTTTTGCCAAGATGGGCTGTATTATTGAGAGACAATCACACCAGATCGAAAGGAGAATCGGGTAGATTCAGAGAACCTTCTTACTCTTTTAAATGCGTTAGCATATTAGATGCAACAGATGTTAGAACATCGATAATTGCGATATGCGATAATTTGAAGAAATCTTTATTAAAAATTACCATAAAAGTGACTATTTTACAAACTTTTCTCAAAATTCAGTAAATGACGTTAGACATACGAAACAAACTTCATTGGAACGGAAATAGTTTCTTTCCGATGGTGTAACTGTTTCGTTCGTACAATTATTCGAAGCGATGCTATTGAGAAATGAGTGCGAAAAATTACCCAAAACAACACAAAATATTAAATGAAAACATTCTAGATTAAATAAAACATTCTAGATCCGGTTTCAAGATGCATTCAATCACCATTACGACTATCTGTGTGCTAAATTTTATGGCTGTAAGTGCGATAGATTTGTCTGGACATCGCAGACACGCGCACACATACACTCGCACACAAACATTGCCTTTTATAAGTATAGATGCTGTAACTTTGCTTGCAGTTATCATAAACAAAAATTAAGCAATTTTGACTACCTAAATTAATGGTCTAAATATTCAAACGTCTGTCGGTTACAGTGAAGATAAATCTATTATTGAAATGGAAGAGATGATTTTTTTAGCTTTATTAACCAAGATTTGGTTTAAAGAGGATCACTGAAACTTGGTCTAGGCCATAATTTAAAGATATGAAAAAATTGAATATCAAACGAATTTTAGTTAAATGCTTTTAAAAGTCATAAATGGTAAATAAACGAATTGAAACTAAGCATGGGAAAATCTGTGACTGCAATACTATTGTTTTAAGAAGTTGATCTTCCTGCGATAAATAAGTAACACAGTTCCAACTCAAAAGATTTTCAAGTTAAGAAGCTGTCTGGAAATAAAGAAATGTGAACAAAATAACTGTTTCACTTATCAGGCAGTTTATATAGGAAAACAAAACCAATAAAATGTAAATTCATTCTGGAAAGTGCCTAAATGAATGATTGCATTTCATTCAAAAATACGAAAACATGACAGAGGAGAAAAGATTGCAACAAGCTTAGAAGTTTTGAACAAGTGAAACTTTCGTCTTAACCATGATTAAAAACAGACACCCCAATGAGAAAGAGGAACAGAAATTGTCCCAGGTTATAACGATTTAATTAAATTAGCACATAGGCGGAATACAAAATGAAGCATCCCGTTTTAAAAACAAATTATGTGATGTTAGATTACGTTATACTTGTGTATGTTTAAATTTATTATGAATAGGACATTTTAACTCGCAAAATGCTGAAAAATCTTGTTTTGATATAAAATGTGATTAGCGTTAGTTTGTTTTAAGTTTATTTCATGTTAACAAAAACAGCGTAGCACTGATTTTTCCTTCTTATATGCCAACTTACTAGAAACAAACATCCTTGCATAATGATATGCATTCTCTTATTCGAAGTATTTCTACACTTAGCATGTAGACCATGAGCAACACATTTTGCAAAGGAAATTTTATCTGGAATTATACGCAAACAATTCTGAACGAACGCAAACAAAGGACGTAGATAATAGTTTGGAAAGCGAATATATTAACACACAAAACACATTAATGCAGGTTGGAGAAAGATTATTGAGTTACTGCAGGATATATCGAAAATGCTTCACTTTCTTCATAATGAAGGTTTATGAACTTCGATGCCTTGATTCTTGGAAGCTTTCATGTTCTTCAATTGAGACTCACTGGATGGGGTACCACGAGTATGTGGATGAGAAGCCGCTGGATAACTAAGCGGGGTCTCGATTCCCTGGTGGGTACAATAATGGTTGGGCTTGCACTCTTCCGGGGATAGTGCATGCTTCCTACGGGCGGAATAGGGCAATTAGGAGTCCGGCCTCAACACTCGAGCTATTGCAGCGACCGTCACTCTGATTCGCCGGACAGCTTCGCGCTAGGAAGTGGTGATTTAGATATGTTCTTCAGCTGAAATGGACAATACCGAATCTTTCACTCTTTAAACCCGAGGCCAATTTTTTTCATCTAGCTCCTTTAAAACCTGGCCTTTTTGGGATTATAAGACATGAATTGAACTCTACCCAATCGGGGGGGTGGTGGTCATTTACCCCACCACCCCACACCTGCTTTATTCTTCCCTTAAGGCGCACGGAAATGGGCTGTGGTGGGCAAGGATAATTGTACACCCTACCGCGTTTATCACCTAATCGATCTCGGAAACTCACCTCCCCTCAAAAGAAGCAAACCGCCTCAGACCTGCCTTCGTCGTCGTTAAGGGAAAATTTCTATACCGCCCTGGACCACTTCGCTCTGTATGAGAGGGTTAACGATGCTGCCAACAACGTCAATATCTCTCTCGTACACCAGTGACTTCACATATAGTCCGCTCTCTTTCTCCCACCACAAAAAGAAACACAGGGGTTAAGAGAAAAAAGCTGAAAATTCAACACAAAATTTAAACCCTCTGTGTCAGATGCATCCTATATGTTGGCATAGAAGAAAGGCATTTTTATTATATTCAGTATCATTGGAAATAAAGTTTTCGAAAAACAAAATGCAATTAATAGAGAAAAAGTCGTAATCTCTTACATAAAATTGGTTTAAAACGAGAGGGGGCGTGTATATTTCACAAAGAGATCATTTGGGTAATCATGTATGGTTAATAATCAGTTTTTTTCGGGAAAACAAAATGCAGCTAAAATTTAAAATGCAAATTTCGTTTAAGTTATGTAATATTATACTGGAAAGACGGTTGTACACTATGGTTTCAAATTTTATTGAAATTCTATGCGACAGAATGCTTCCTTATGAAGTAACATTGAGAGAATGAATTATTTTCAATAAAACCTGCACGCAAAAGTAACAAAAGATATATAAAAGATAAATACAAAAGTAATACTGTTTCTAATTAACAGGTCATTCAAAGTATGACAATATTCCATAACCCCCAAACTTATTATATTATATTTATTATATTATTGATATTTTTACAAATGAAATATATGAATATTAAATTTTGTTTGCTAAGTTACATATTGTAATTTTTAAACTTTCAATATAATAACAATCAATTTCGTAAGATAATAATAATGTATTACCCTATTTTACTTCCCGATTTTTTTCAATCGGATGCATACATAGCGCCCACAAACATCGAATTCTGTATTCTCCTTTTACAAGGTACAATACTTAATTTGGACGCCAAATTGTATCTCAATGCAATCGTGGCGATGTTATTTTCTTGCCAAGAATTAAATTGGCCACCAGTGACGTGAATCTACCATTCGTTCTCAACCGCCGCCAGTTTCCGTTAATTCCAGCTTACACGATGACTATCAACAAACCGCAAGAGCAAACTTTCGATCTTGTTGGAATTTACCTCGATGAGCCTGTCTTTTCACATGAACAGCTCTATGTTGCACTTTCAAGGTCTAGGATTCCCAATCACGTTAAAATTTACACAAAGACATCTGAAGTACAAGGAAAATTATTAAACAACGAAAAATACTTCACACGGAATGTTGCTTACCAAGAGGTTTTTTTGAATAAAGAAATATTTAAATAATATGCAATTAAAAAATATTTCCTGTCATAATACATATATTTATTTTATTTGTTTTCAATCAATGTTAAACATTTCTCTTGCATATATATCTATTTAAACACGTCAGATTTGACGGGAAATCTCTCGAATGAAGAGGGACCCTTCAAACCATGACGGGTGATTTTATAGTTACTAATATAATAGCCCAGATCTGTCTCTCGGTAATGCTCTGACGTCACCAACAATAAAACTCGCGCCATAGCACCGCGAGACGTTAAACAGCATTATTTCATTTTTAGAGAACCTAAATTTCAGTAATTTTAAATTTAAAAGGGTAATTGTCGTTCTAATTTCAAATTTAATAGCTCTAAAACAGTGAAATAAAATTTGCTATCCATTAATATAAAATTTATCTCGCTATGATCAATAGTTCCCGAGAAATTTTAAATTATATTAATCATATATTTCAAATTAATTTCCGTTTTTCATTAGAAAGTAGTAAATTACATCAGTGGTATATCATGCGCGTGATATAAGTTGGACGCCAAGATGCATCTAATTATTTAGTGCAATGGTGATTATATAATTTGATAATATTTTTTGGCAACGTTAAAATTTACACAAAGACATCTGAAGTACGAGGAAAACTGTTAAACAACGTAAAATACTTCACACTTGAATGTTGTTTACCAGGAGGTTTTTTGAATAAAGAAATATTTAAATAATATGCAATTAAAAAATATTTCCTGTCATAATACATATATTTATTTTATTTGTTTTCAATCAATGTTAAACATTTCTCTCGCATATATATCTATTTAAACACGTCAGATTTGAAGGGAAATCTCTCGAATGAAGAGGGAATTTGCACCCTTCATGCCATGACGGGTGATTTTCTAGTACTATAATATGAACAAAAAATAAAGGACAGAACGAATCATTTAACATTAAAAATTCAAAAACTATTGAACAAATTGTATCTCTACATTGTGTTTATTTTATGTTTTTCTATTATTCTTGTTCTTTTTGTTTTAGATATTTTTGTTCATATTCTAGTAAATTTGATTCGTAAGAATGCACTGTATCGGAAAAACCACAATGTATTGCAACTGCAAGAGCAGAGATACAATTTATTTAATAAATCTCTTTGTATAAAATCTCAAGGAATTGATTTAGCTATCGTTCATAAGTGTAAGGAAATACTGGTTCACTCTAGTGACTGATTCCGAAGATCAAAATATTTTAATTGGGCTGTTTTTAACCTGTTGCATGACCAGAGATGTACCGTAAAGGAGAAATAAATCGTCTCGATGTTAGATCATTAAAGAAAGTTTGGTTGTATTGTTCTGCTGCAACGAAAGAGGGAAAATACTAATGTTTCTTATTGCACAAATTCAGAATCCGCAGTCCCTTAAGCAATTTAAATATTTTTATCCAATTATAGTTTCAGGAATTAGGAAGATATATCCATAAAGACTTATGATGCTTTTATACAGGAAGGTTAGAATTATCTTTCAAAAGCACAGTTCATGAATTTGATTATTTCTACTATTTATTATGAAATAAATGTTTCTTCAAATTATTTAAGTTTTTGGCTTGTAAATTATTAGCTCACTAAATGCACTGCACAGACAGAAAATCATAAGGGAAAGTTCAGGTTTTATTTCTTATTCTGCTGTTGTTGTTGAAATGGTTCGGATTAAAATAATTTGCATAAATTCTTTTCATTCGACTGCTTTGAAGTGGTATAGAATATAGAAGATCGTCCTTATTCGAGTAATATTGAATTACAATTTTAAATATACTTGTTAAAATTGTTTGAAACAAAGATTAAATAAGTATTCAAAGAAATTGAATACTATTATATTTATACTTTATACTATATATTACTATATACTATACCAGCGGTTCTCAAACTTTTTCAGTCACGGAGTACCTTTGAAATTGGAAATTCAACGCGGAGCACTAAAATTTATCTCCCAGCTAAATACTGTATTTAGTAAGTAGAACGACAAAATAGCTTTGACGATACAAGGTAGTTTCGTCATTTATGCTTGCAGGACATTAAATTTTAACGTTAAATTTTTTTCTCTACTAATTTCCCATTGCAGACAGAAAACACAGACATGTAAAAAAAAATTAGAACTAAATTCAGGGCAAATATTGCAGATCCACAATTTGTTATTTTATTAATTTGGCATTATTACATTTCTTACAAATTTTTAATTGGTTTCGTGAATGAGAAATTTAATGAAAAGTATGAGGCTGTTTTGACTTGCGCAATGAGATTATATCTGGCTGAATTTCGGATAGTTGCAACTGAATATCTTGCTCTGCATTGAGACGTGATTTGTATTTTGTTTTAGTAACGGTGTATGCGGAGAATCCTGTTTCGACTAAATAAGTGGTTCCGAAGGGCAAGAAAATAAGCTTCACTTTATCTGATAGAATTTTAAATTCATCTTTTAGCGTACACCAAAAATCTGAGATTGATTTCTCAGTTTTAAACTTTGAAGTTATCGTTGTATCTGAAGTCAAATCAAGCAAGCATTCATATTCCTGTGATGTCAGAGATGATGCTTTTTTGTATATAGAGTATGGTTCTACAAGCCAAACGTTTTCTTTTATGTTTCCATGCAATCGTTTTAGAAAATAAGAGTTGAAAGCATCAATCAAACTGGTTAAGATATCAACACGAATGTCTTATTCGAGTTCTCCAAATCCTTTTGTTAGTGGAAAACAATCCAGGCTTCTGGTTTTGATTGAATCTACCCAATACTTCGGTTTCTTTTTAAATCCTACTACTTTATCAGTAGCATCAAAAAACAGCTACTGCTTTTCCTTGAAGTGAGAAGCATAAATCTTTTATTTTTAAAAATATACGTTCCAAATACGCCAATTTCATTCGTCAATGTTCATCACACAACTTCTATCCCAAAGCAAAATCATTGTTTCTCCAAAAGATTCCGACTTCGTTCCTTATTACAAAGAGGCGGATTAAACTTTTATCACGGGAGAGCCACCTTATTTCTGTGTGAAGAAGTAAAGACCTATGCAGTCTCCTCATTTGAACAACCTGTTTTTCTTAGGTCTAGATTTTATTAAATTTATTATTTTAACAGTTTCAGCCGTACTTCCTTTATAAAAGATGGCATTTTCTTCATTTCAATAGCATGTCGATGAAGTATGCAGTGGCTACTGCTGCACCCCTTGGCTTTTTCTTTTATTTTTGCGATTGCACCAGACGTCTTACAAGTCATAGATTTCTCTCCATCTGTGCACACATCAATACAGTTATCCCATAGTATGACATTCTCCGCGAGAAATTCATCTAATAATTTAAATATTTCAGTGCCAGTTGTGGTAGTCGGTAATCGCTTGAAGAGAAGTAAATCCTCATGAAAAGAGTACAAATATGATAGTGCACAATTATCATTCATATTGCGAAACCAACAACATCGGTTCATTCATCCATTTGAAGCGAAAATTCAGTGGATTTTATACGAGAAATTAAAGCAATCTTCATATTCTCAGCTCTCCCCGATTCGTCGCGAGATTGTGTCATTTAACAAAGGAATTGTGTCTATCACTTTTGCAGCTTTTTCGTCAAACATGCATTCGATAATGTCTTTTACACAAGGCTTGATAAGGTTTTCACCAACAATCTGGGCTTCGCTAGCTTAAGCAATTCGATAACTGACTAAGTAAGATGCCATCAAAGCCTTTTCGTTGACAGTTTTTGAATAATACGATATATATTTCTGGACTTTCCTGAGTTCAGTTTAATTCCTTCTGAAAAAATCAGTTGATTTATCCTTGAATTCTGGATGGACCCCTCAAAATGACGGCGTATTTTTGCTTGAAACATTGAACTGTTCGGCAAGACTTTGCCCCAAATTACGCATTGAGATTTATTATCAGTGGTCTCAGCGAACACAATATCCAAATAAGAATCATTATACTTTCGTTTTAAAGTTTTTTTCATTGTAGAACTTATATCCGAGGAAGTAGGGCTATACAACTTGTTCGATAGTTCAAGATCAAGAAGTTCTGTTGCATCCGCAGTCAATGATTCATCCGAAAAACCAGCTTGTAAAGCAGAAGTAACAGATCTATCTTCTTCCGCACTGCAACTAGAAAGTAATATGAACATTAGCTGTATATAAAAACAGTATAAATTCAGTAAAAAGTTTAAATAAGATATTGCATCTAAAAAGATTCATTGAGGGATTTCTTAAGAGAAAATACTGTAAAAGTGTAAAACTTAAAAAAATTCTACAATGCAAAATCTTATACGTGAATAGTAAAGTTTTATTTTTAGGGATTATAATTTTTTAAGATTTTAAAATATCGTAATGAGTTTAACCATTTTGATACACGAAAAAAGAAAAAAACCCAAACGAGTACATATCTCTTAAATGTTCCACGTCTATTTCAAATGGCTTGACTGAAATTTTGATATTTTTAATGTTTTTTTCCGTCTCCAGTCAGCGATGCATTGAAAGAAAATCTGTGCTATTCCCCGTATCACTAATTTAGTATTTGAAGAAACCTCCACAAGACAGATATTTGGTTATCAAAACGAAAAATCTGAGAAGCTACAGAAATAATAAGTCACATATAATGAACTTTATAATTTGTCGGTTCTCGACTGAATGTTGACTAAACTGAAACTGATTTGAGAAGTGAGTAAATAACCAGTTTTATATGCAATAAAAAAATTTCCAATACTTCTGAGAAAGCGTCGAAAGTAATAGTTTCTGCAAACGCCGACACAGTGAGTCTAGGCTCTGTCTGGCTATGTGTTGCCTGGTGTTGCCTTTTGACTTAAATTTGTTTTCTCGTATGGTGGACGAGAAACTGACACATTGAATGCCGACTACCTTTTTATATAGTCAATGTTTGACCTGATAGGTGATAAATAATTTATACTAGACTTTTTTTGTTACACACCGAGAGCGCAAAATGTCATAATATTCAAATATTTTTGTTTCATTTTTTTGTGAAAACTATTTTTAATTTAAAAATATGTTTAATAAAAATATTTAATTTTAAACATGTCCTCCTTTTCGCGGAGCACTGGGAATTGTTTTGCGGAGTACTAAGTGCTCCGCGGAGCACAGTTTGAGAAACTCTGTACTATACTATATAAAAGTACTATACTACTTTATACTATATAAAAGTATATAATATAATACTATTATATTATATACTTTTTGTCATTCAAAGAAATTAAATGACAAAAATTTAACATAATTCTGTTGATAATTTTTCTTCTTAGTTTAACTGGAGTAACATTATTTCATTTGTAAAATTCAGTTCAATTACTTATCTTAACTTACTTTAACAAAATAATGAACATATCTTACAGTTACAAGTACATAAAACCGTATAAGGACAAGACTCATATGTTTTCACTTGCTAATTTAATCATTATGAAGCAAACAATCTTTCTAAACATTCAGTTCAATTTCTAATGTTTCTAAATTTTCAATTCACTTTCTAATGTTTCTGAACTTTCAATTAATTATTCCGTAAAAAATAAGTGCAGTGTAATATGCTTCCATAATTTCCATAATCAATGTTACATGATGTAGTATATTTCTGTAATAAATAAGCTGAATATTCCGTGAATCCCCGTGTAAACATGCATACATATCAGATGTTCAAATAATTTATCAGGTACTTTTTGGAAAGCATTTCTTTTAACGAAATCGTTTAAAGGATACTCATTTGTGAATTATGCAGATAAATATGATATAAAAATATTTTCATTAGTTATTTTATTATACTTCAGAAAGTAATTTACAAACCATAAAACTTTATGCATTTACATCGCTTAAGTTTAAGGAATATGTACATATAAATACTCATTTGGAAGATCATTCAAACATTACATTTAATTGCTAAAAATGTAGGCTGCTTTTATAGGCTTCTCTTTCATTAACTTTTTGTTACACAGTAATGAACTCACGTCCCTAGATTTTGTAATATTTTATATACCATGCTGAGACATTTCACTTAATTGATGACGCAATAGCAAAATCTATGTAGCAGACACGAGTTTCTATTGATGTCTGATCAATATTCCCTTCTATTCAACAGTATTATTCTATCATTTTCAATTAATAATCCAGTATTCTTAAAAATATTTTAAATAGTGAGTTTCCATTAGCCATTATATTTCAAAAGGATCATAGATTTAGGAAGGAAAACAATTGTCTACTGGTTACAAGAAGGATTGAATGATTTTTTGGAATAGTAGACAGAAGAAAAATGGACTTTTGTTTGCATCAGATTTGAATTTCAGGAAAAATTTGATGAAATCCGAAAAGGAAAAACTTTAAAGAAAATATTTTGAATCGCAAACTCGGGTGTGATGATGAAACCAATAAAGTAGGAGAAAGATTTGATGGCGTATCGAATTTAGAGAAAATTCTAAATATATCTCATTGAATTGAAACGAGACAAAAGAGGTAATAAAACGCAGAACAGTTATGAAACAGAATTGATATTCAATGGAGTATTTGGGGCATTTCTTTTTGTTTCCATTTCATTCTTTGCTATCATCTTTAAAACTTTTGTCAGGGTAAGCTAAAAGTTTATTGTGTAATTTTTCGGCAAAAATGAAGACCCATTTTAACTTTCTCGTGTACGAAGTATACAAAGAGAAAGCGTTGCAATCGTCAAAAAATTCGAACGTAAGATTTTGATGTATCTCCACGTTTAAGATCTTCCTGAGTCGGAAAAACACAATTTGGGAATTATGTCTGTCTGGCTGTGAAAAAGATAACTCCAAAACGGTTCGAGGAAATTCTAAATATATCCCATAGAATTGAAACGAGAGAAACGAGGTAATAAAATGCAGAACAGATATGAAACAGGATTTATATTCAGTGGAGGATTTGGGCATTTCTTTTTGTTTCCATTTCATTCCTTGCTATCATTTTTAAAATTTTCGTCAGGCTAAGCTGAAAGTCTATTGTGGAATTTTTCGGCAAGAAGGAAGACCCATTTTTACTTTCTCGTATACGAAGTATACAAATAGAAAGTGTTGTAATCGTCAAAAAAATTAAAACTCAAGATTTTGATGAAACTTCACGTTTAACATCTTCCTGAGTCGGAAAAACACATTTTTACTTTCTCGTATACGAAGTATGCAAATAGAAAGTGTTGTAATCGTCAAAAAAAATTAAAACTCAAGATTTTGATGAATCTTCACGTTTAACATCTTCCTGAGCCGGAAAAACACAATTTTGGAATTATGTCCCTCTGTCTATCTGTGAACAAGTTGACTCAAAAACGGTTAGAGCTAGTGCGATGAAATTTGGTATGTGATCTTTATACATACTTTGTAGGTCTCTATCAAATTTTGGACAAAATCTGTCGGCGGGAAGTCTGTCTATCTGTCAGTGTTCATGTGAACACGATAAGTCAAAAACTTAAATAGCTAGATAGATAAAATTTGGTACACAGTTTAACAACAGGAATGTAGGTTCGTATCAGATTTTGGAGAAAACCCGTCTAAAAGGTGACTGTCTGTCGGTCTGTATAATCACATACTTGTGAACACGATAATTCCTAAACCCTATGGCATGGATAAATAAAAATGGTATAATGTCTGCTAACATTAATTATAGATCCGCGCCCAATTTTCGTTTTAATCGGTTGAAAAAAAGGCGTTCAAACTGAATATTCAATTTTCTTTCTCTTACGCAAGGTCATATTGCGTATTGGCGAGTACCCGCCTTTCGCCTCCGCACACGCCAAGGGAAACTCGTGGGTTTGCCGTTTTGCTTATTTTTTCACCTGTGTTATGGACGCTTGGTACGTTCTACTGCCGTTTGCCTTATACTTTCTCTAAATGTGTTAGGGAGTATACGAGAAAGTTTAGGGGAGATCACTTCCGATGATTTATTGAAAATTTAATCACGCTAATATAGATAAAACAAAACTCTGTTAAGACTTAAATAAGTGAACTTCAAAAAAACTTCAAAAGGAAAATATTAAAGATAATTTAAATTAATATTTAATATATATCTGTAAACAAATCTAATAATAAACTAATAAAATCTAATGGATGAAAACACATAATCAATAAGCAACGTGATGCAGGTGCATTATGCTGAAATATGTTTGCAGTTGCAGATGCTTTCTATATATATTTTTTATTTCTCATGATCATCGATTCCTAAATAACAAGCTGTACCACTTTTTAAATATTCATTGATTCCTATGACTTGCTTTTCCAAAAGAAAAGTTTACATTCGCTTACTCGAACGAGTGGTTAAAATTGCCATTTAACGTGAAGTGGGGTCAACCTATGCTGTATTATGACAGACGTCAAGATAGGCGCACCAATTTTAGAGTCTAATGCTATTCTTGTTGGAAAGAAAAGTACGTGAAGTCATATAAACGCTTGTAAATAGATGATATGCATAGTGACGTAACGTCAAATAAATTGAGTGCTTTACGGAAGCAGGCCGTGGTGGCCTAGTGGTAATGTGTGAGCTTCTGGGCTCGAAGCTTCCAGGTTCAACAACCAATTCCACTGAAGATCCGTCTTGTATTTATCGTCATCTACTTACTAAATTGCTTGCCTGCTAAATATAACATGTTCATAAAATATGTACAAAGGGAAATAATTTAATAACAAATTTTTGTGTCATACCGAATATGTTTCATGATTTTTGTAATGTGTTACAGAATTTTTGTTTACGGCTTCAATAAAAGAATTAGTGAAGTAATATACTAATCAAGCTTAACCCTCTCACACCGAGCGGAGCGGTCTCGGGCGGTCTAAAAATTTCCATTTAACAGAGACGAAGGCCGGTCTGAGGCGGTTGGCTTCTTTTGGGGGGGAGGTGAGGTTCTGAGATCACTTAGGAGATAAAGGCGGTATTGAGTTCAATTATGCTTGCCAACCACAGCCCATTTCACTGTGCCTTAAGGGAAAGTTATAACAGGGGGTAGGGCGGAGGGGTAAATGACCACCCAGGTTGGGAGAGTTCAATTCATATCGCTTCCTCCCCAAAACTTTCGGTTTTAAAGGGGCTAGAAGAAAAAAGTTGCCTCGGGATTAAAGAGTTAAAGAGCAATAATAAATTTTCTTCCTTCATTTGTATTACAGAAAAGAACAGAACTAAATTAGCATCATAGAAAAGTTTATTTTTTGAATTTTTAGATGGTGTAAAAATCAATTTTTCTTTTCCGAAGAAAATTTCATAAAATTTCCGAAGAAAATTTCATAAAACAAAATAATTCCGATGTGTTCATTTACACTTCCTATAGTATGTTTGTGCAAAATTTTATAGCCTTAAATCCAACGGTCTGCCCTGTGAAGCGCTTAGACACACACACTCTTTCTCTCTCCTTTGTTATTAATAAAGATATGTAATGAATTGATCTCTCTCAAACAACTTTCGTATATTCAAATTTATCAAACATTCAGATGCTTCGCAACGTCTATTTGATTGTATTACAAAAAAGGACAAATGTTGATACTCCGAGTATGCATGCGTTTTATAATCATATTTTAATAATTTTAGCACGTTGAGTAATCAGAGATGAAAAAATAGTGTATGAATACGATTATTTAAGACTGAAGAAGCCATCAAATCAAGGTTGGTTTTAAATCCAAGAAACAAATATTAAAATAATAATTTGAAAAAGAAATATTTTTATAGGCACCCCTATTTCCAATTTGTACTTCTTTAAAAATAGCTGACAAAGTTAACACTCCAGGGAAAAAATGTACTGGCGCTGAAAGAGTTCTTGCATAATGTTTCATAATAAAATGTATATCAATTTTTTTATGTCTGAAAAGAGGATCAAATGAAAGAAAAATATCTTCTTTCGCTATAAAAAAATTCTAACAACTAATTCAATTCACTATTAATTTCAGAAAGATTTTTTTCTGTTCTTAGTATAAAACCTATTATTTTTTTCAACTTTATTTTCCGGAATTCTGAGTAACCCTATGCGACCATTAGAAAAATTAGCTGTAGGTTGTAATTGAATGCCTATTTTATAATTAGAGCAAATGATGAGCAAAATCGACAAAGGGGAAAGCAGTTTTTTGTGACTATGAATTTTAGCCTGAACTTTTGCTATTGGAAAAGGTATTGGGAAAGGATTGCTTGGATGAAAGACCATCGTATTGAAATTGTGAATACAAGAATTGAATACTTCAGGCAAGGCAAATTTGTGTCCTATGTCTCATCAACCATCAATGAAATTTTTTCCCCTAACAAAGAAACTTCAACGGTCTGGTGAAAGAAAATGTGCTTTTTTTTTCTTTCTTTGCAACTATTAATATAATATTTGCTTATTATAAAGGAGTGCATTTTTATCGGATAACTTCAAAATTGTGAGTTACAGACTTCTTACCAAGACAATTAATTTTTTAAAGCTAAATTCGGAAATGAATAAACTGAACGGAAACTGAACTTTACTGCTTAATAGAATTAGTAAAATGTTGTTCAGAAAATTCCCTGATTTTTCACTTAGCTACTCATGCGCACAAATAGTTTGATGGACAATGACGTTAAAAGATATGATTTTAGTTTGTTTCAAGTTTCCTCTTCTCAAACGTTCGTCTGTTCTTATGTGTGTTTTGTGTTATTTGATTTACGTATATTATAAATTAAGCAATTTAAAACATATTTTATTTGTAATATTTTTCCAAACAACACAGAGAAAATGTCCTACCTTTTAAGAACTTATGGAATAACAATTTCATTTCAAAAATAATAAAGTAGTAGATGGTTTTCTTAATCTTTATATTGCGGGGGAAATTGTTCTCAGAATATACTTTTAATGTGGAGTTTCTGGCAAAGAATTAATAATCACATATCTTGGTAGAAACTGTCTCGTTTCCTTCATTTAGATCAGTGACAAATTTGACATAATAATATTTTTGAAAGCACACATATGTAGAAATTGACTCATTTGTATTAACACACATTTAATCATTTTTACTTTCTCGTATGCGTATTACAGATAAAGAAAGTATTGCAATCATTAATAAACTTGACTGCGACATGCCCTTTTAAACCTCCCTGAGTCCAAATAAGGAACTATTGGAATTACTGATCTTTCTTAGATAGGGAAATCTTCTGCGCTTTTACGCATGCGCCGGGCAAATGTGATTTCACAAATAATTAGGGGTGAAGTGAAAAATGGAGTGGGGGATGCTTGCATTTTACTTAGCAGTATATACGAAAATTTTATTCTCAATTATTGAATTGCTCTAAAAACTAACTAAAAAAGAAAAGAGTAGCTAAAAAATTATGCCGCATGTAGATTACAACCTAACAAAGAACTCGGGAGAAGCGCTTATCTTACTCAATGTCTGTCACCGCTTTCCGTAGTAAAATCGTTCAAAAGTGCTAGTGTCGGATTTTTGAAACGAACTTTATGTTTGTCTGTCGGTCTCTGCTTGTCTGTGCTCTAACACGCAATAAGCCAAAAAGATCAAATTTTTCTCATGGATTTTACATTAAAATTGAAGATGTCTGTGAAATTCTTCACAAAATTTGTTTAGAGGAAATTTGTTTGTCTGTCTTCCCGCCTGCATGGGAACCTGGAGACTCAAGACCGCAATAGACTTAATAAAACATCAGTAGACTAAAAAAAACATCTATCTCGTCCTTCTGAACTTTTTCTAAAACATAAAAAATCATTTATTCACGTCTGAAAACGGCGGCTTTTTGCATTATATATATCGAAACCATTTGCACATAGAAGGACATTAAAGTTCAAATGATCAGATGTAAAACAAGTTGTTGTATGCCTTTATATTCTTCATAAGTAATAACTTTTTCAACAGTCAGTGTTTTAGCTAAAATATTGTCAAAATACATTTATAATTTACCAATACAATGACTTTTGAAAAAGATGTTTAAGATATTGCAGTTGAAAGTACATTATGAAACTTCTACAGATTTCAGGATGTTCCCCACAGATATTCAATTATAAGAAAAAATATGAAATGTGCAGCGTATTCATATTTACTAGAACTGATTTTAGAATTCGTGTAAAATTCGAAGTAGTTGTGAATGTCACCACGAAAAATTTTAAAATGCATTAAATAAAACAGCAGATCGTCCTATTCAATCTGATTAGAAATATTGCGGTTTGAAAATGTTATCTGAAATTTTAGTGAACACAATTTACCCTTGCGTAACAAAAAATAATTGGTTTCTCAAGTTTCTTGAAAAACAAAATGTTTAAAATAGTAAATACAAGTTTTTAAAAGTTTAATATCAACTAATGTTGGTGAGAGCGTGAAGATGTAACAGGACAAACATAAAAATGATAACATAAATATTCAGGACAGTTTGAAAGGTATTCGTCTACCTCATAAAAATGAACGCGTGTACAAAGTGAGTTTCCACTGTTCATTAACACAAACATCAAAAACATATATGATTTTTGCTGTGTTTTTATATGTAGTAGCGAGAGATAGCAACACATCAAATTTTTCAGACTTCTTTATAAATCATTTTATTTTCTTTTGCGCAGTTTCTACAGTTTTCTATAGATTTTCTGGATATTATTTAAAATTCTTTATTTTAATACATTTGCAAGACATTTTTTCTCTCAACTCATACCTGCATTACTTTTCAAATTTTTGTTTAAATGGAGTAATAGTGAATCATTTTTACAATTATCTGTTTGACCTGTTAATTTCACACTTACCTATTTGACCAGAATAAAATTCACTATTACTCCCGAAAAATGAAAATGACGGAGAATTTGTGAATTTTTAAAAATTCTTTGAAATTCTATTGTACACATAACCATGTCTTTCACTTTATTAGAAGTATTTTCCTAAATATTTTGCTTCACAAATATAAATAACGAAATTTCCAAAAAATTAAATAAAAAATTCTGCAGAAGGGTAATAGGGAAAATATTTAATATTTTTTTTCATAAATATAATTCAAATATTTGTGATTAAAAATTGTTTTGAAATTTTAATAGCAAGTACCAAAAGGGAGATAAAAATTCAATTTTGGTTTTGATTTATTATTATCAGTATATGCACTACAATAATAAGAATCGTTCAAATTTCTCCTAATTCGCATTATCCCCAAAATCTTATTAACCCTATCAACCTTAATAAATAATATCAGAACTCGTACAGATAATATAAAATTAAATTGCACACATATAATTTTGTATTTCAAACCAAAAACAAAATTAAGCAACATTTTAAAATAACCATACATCTTTTCATAGGAGATTTATGCATTTCTTAGTTTTATAGTATAAAACAATGAATTCTGCCTGGACACAAAATTGTTATACACACTATTTGTCTACGAAGTTCAAAACTTCAACGCATGCCCAAAAAAGCTTCGTAGAATCATGCACTGACATTTATGAACATTTTTTGGCCAATTTAAAGAAAGTCTGCAATACTTTGTCTGTTTCAATCCACTTAACTTTCTTGGTCTGTGTGCTATCTTAATCTACCCTTGTCTTCCCTACTTCATCTTTCTTCTATCCCATAAAATGTTCGATTATTTCGGCATCATCAAGTTGTTAGGAGATTAAAATCTCTACAGACACTCATGCCTGCATCTCCTCTTCACTAACATATCCTTTTTTATCACCTAGGCCTAAATCTTAGATTTAAATTCGCACCTACAACAATTTCATTATTTTGATATTGTCGTTTATCTCGGTTATTGTTAAGAAAGATTTTGTTGTGAGCTGAAAAGTATGCATGTGTAGAGTAAAATCTACTAGCTCACTGAACACTTCAATGGGAAAAAATGAATTTGATGATTACTATTTTTATCCACTTGATCCTCAGTCGTTGCCAGAATCCACTGAGCTTGTAAAACATTCAGCCATGATAAATGGATTATTGTTTTTATTTATTTGCAGCTGAGGAACAATGTTTTACACAGGATCATTAAAATATAATAAACATAAAAAATGCTTAAAAAGTGTGTTAGTAAAATTATAATAAATATTTATTACTTTTCTTCCTCAATCAAGGAATTTGCAAGAGGAAAAAAACACTGCATCTAATTACTTTATAATATTGTTATTTTCAAGAATTCATGTGCAGATTTTTAAAGAATAATATTTTTTGCCGTCTACATATGATTTTTCTATTCATTTATATTATTCAAACTGCTTATGCTTCGATATCAAGCTCAATTTACTTTTTCATGAAAAAAAAATAATTTTACAAAAATTCCGGCTGACTATTCAACCCATGTTTCAGATTAAAGGTTCTCTGGCATGTGAAGCATTTCCTTACTTTTTGACATTTGTGTTTAAGACTATTTTGATTAATTCCGTTCGAAAGAATGACATTTTTTCAGCTGCGAGATACTATGGCTAGAAGGCTAGCAAAAAATATCTTCAATGCATTGAGATGAAAGGAACCTGTGATTATTTTTCCTTTGCTTTTACGAGAAAAACAAGATATGCATGTTATGGCTAAAAATGCTCATCACTAAATATAAATTAAATCCTTTTGATATATTGTTCCTCTGAATACGATTATATTTTTGAATATCATCTACATATATGCACATGATAAAATTTAGCTGTTTTTTGCAAAATATCACAGAGAAAACTCTAATGCTCCCTTCTTTCCTTAAATTAATATTCTGTTTTAAATAGTCTGCTGTGGAACTATTTGGAGTTGTTTTTCCAAATTTGCATAGCTCACTATACAGACTCAGGTACAGCTCACAACATTAACCATTGCACAGATTCCATAAAACGTAAACCCGTGAACACTAATCCGGTTATATTATTTTTAAATGAGTCGCTGCGATATACATAGAATCAGGTGTGCTATTTCCAAGACTCTCTATGAGGAATGTAGCCTTTAACTGCCGTTTTAAAAAGTAGAAAGCTGAATAATTCACTGGATTTTCAGAAAGATTTTAGACTAGTATAGTACACTGTAAAGTTTAAAGTTTCCTCTGGAGAAAGTTTATTCTGAATTCGGATGAGTTAAATCAGACAGCTCTTTGAAAGGTGCACTAGAAATATTATCTGTTTTTCTTGAAAAGAGACGTTAAGAAAACGTTGTTCGGTGCCTGAGCTTTAATTGTGAAAACTTTAAGAGATACACTTCAGTACAATATGAAATTATGTTATATGAAAGATAGTTTGAATTTCGCAGTGCCTGCTCAGATATATTCGTTCAAAGAGACTCTAGAAAACTTTTTTGGAATAAGGTTGAAAAGATTGTGTTCATTTTGCTGATACTTGAGTCCAGCGTTCTACGCTAAATTCCGTGCCAACTTCGATGATTGCTTTCGTTTATTTCGGTTACCATTCGGAAAATATTTGTTGTTCGAAGGATGGGGAAAATGTTTTATTGAATGTTTTTCTGGATCCTAAGCTGCTCTATTTCGTCATTTGTTTTGGCAAATAATAAAAAAATCTCTGTTGTATTACTTTTCATTCCATATAGGTCGATAATAAAACAACTGGTAACATTTACAGGAAGCATTTGATCACCAATTCAATATTTCTATATAATAACAAACTTTTTCTGAAGTTTCTGCTCAAGATACTCAGGATGAATCATCATGAACTAAATTATCACTCCATGATTCTTTATTTTCTCAAAACAAATATATGTTTGAATGACGAGATAATTATAACACAGTGTTTTCTTTATGAATTCTGTAAAATGTACAGAAAAATTAGAGTAAAGAGGAAAAACAGAAAAAAAATAAAATACTTGTACACATTTGAACAATGTTGAAACTCAGAATTGAAATGAAATATTATCAAAATAATTCTTAATAATTCATTACAAAAATTGTATTAAAATTGAAACGATTTTGAGAACATTAAGATGTTATTAATAGCTTTAGAAATATATAAATTTTAAATATGTATTTATTATATGCTGCCTTTTAGAAGCATGAAATCGATATAGTTTAGTAAATGTGAGAACAATAACCACGAATAGGCTGCGTAGAAAACGAATGCATGAAAAATAAACATCTTTTATATGCAACATTTAAACATAATAACAGATTTCTGCAGTGCAATTGTCACTAAATATTTAAGGAAGTATCGGAAACATTACCTAATACAAAATACGCTCACGAAGGAAACTACGGGCGAATGTTATATAACACAGAACAGCCAGAATGAACGTGCTTATGGCATCAATTTTCAACATCAGATCTGCAAGGAAATTCCAAACAAAATTTTCTGGTATGAAATCTCTGAAACTTTAGCACTCCACAGGAAAGAAATTCAGAGATGGTTCATCCCAAAAAGTTTCAAAGCGAGAAACGTTTGCAAGAATAGTTAAACAAAGAGTTCTCATTGGTGAGAACGTGCCACGGAGTCGAATGATCCCAAATGCAATAGAGGAATTCTGAGAGATATATAGAAACCCACATTACTATCTGTATGCTTATTTGAATAGCAAACAGTAGGAAAGCTATTTAAAATGGGGACATCTTAACCATAAAGCCTCAAGAATATCCGAAATATCTGGGAATGAAAAATTTACCAAAAGAAATAGAGAAACGCGATAGAACAGAAACTCATATTTGAGAAAGAATAATACAAATTAAAGTGAATTAATTTGGGAGAATTGGCAATGAAGTCAAATAAATTTATTCTAGTTTCAAAAATTCAAAAATATTTCTTAGTGCTGAGAACTGCAAAAAAATAATAATGAATAAATTCACGAAATTAATATAACTTTCTTTATTGCAGTCATTGAGAACGCGTTAGGAAGGGAGAAGCATTTACACAGGTTTATGAAAAGAATTACTGATAGAGAAATATTGAGAAGGAATTTTTAGAAATTTCAATCGGAACGGAATACATAATAAAGTATCAAAAAGATGCAGGTAGAATATTCAAAAACTTCCTTGAGCTACTATGTGATGTAAATTTGGGAATCTAAGTTAGTCATTTTTTACTTATTTGTTTTTTTTTCAACCCTACCCCAAGAAGAAAAAGGAACAATAATTAAGAAAAATAGCAGGCAGTAGAAATTAAGGATAATATAAAGAAATATGCGAAAATTGCGAGCATATTATTCAGCAGTTAGTTTAAAAGAACATTTGACATTGCAACGCAATTGTAAATAAATAACAATTTAGAGATAAAATTATGTATAAGTGAAACATTGAAATAATATTAACGCAGTTAAAAATGAATAGATGGCTAAAATAAAAAACATCATTTTTATTGATTGTCAGAAATATGCTGCTTTTGAAATATTACTAGTTTCAGGTAACATGAAATGTGGATTATGCGAGTATCTGTAAATTACGTGGATAATGTCAAATGGGAATTGAAATACAAGAAGTGACACACCATTATAAATCGTTCGAGCGAAGAGAACCATTCCTGAAGTGAAAAAACAGAAATGCTTGAAACGAAGACAAAGATTCTAAACATAATTCATGGAAATGGCATCTTGAATTTCCAAAAGGTAAAACAAAAGGATATCAAGCGACGGATGGGGTCTCAAAAAAAATTTGTTTTCAAGTGAAAGATTTTTTCGTAGAAACGAAAATTCTTTATATCTTTTCTTAGAACAATTGTTACATAATATCGCTGAAAAATAAAAATTCCTTTAAAATACCTGAAAACAAATCAAAATGAATGATTGTAACACATAGGGAGTTAGAAATCGTAAAAGCAATGAGTTTTCAGAACATTGAGATCTTGGAAATCATAAGAAAAGAGAAGACAATATCAAAGAAGTTTCAAATTTTAAAAAATGATGGATGTAAATATATATATAAAGGAAAGAAACGTGTAAGCAAATTTATTTTGCAAACAGTGGAAATTTACAAAATGCATTTCAAAGGAACACGTTTTAGTTGTTACCAATTTAATTTCTTGATGTTTCTTAAAGTGTATAAAATTACAGATTAAATTTTTTTTAAAGTAGCCAAAGACATGTCTATTCTGAGAAAATGAGACAATACAGTTATCAGAGAATTCAGCGTTTTACAAATCAACAAATGATGGAAATTATTCTAATAAATGTAGGTAATGAGCGAAATAGAAATGTAGAGGATAGTTTCAAGAATTGTAGATCAGATTTCGAAAGTACTGGGATTTCTCCTACTGGTAGTCACATCGCGAAACATCCAACAGCTCGAGGAAAAAAATAAGAATTACGACTAAATATGTAAATAAAAGTTTGAATATTTTAAAATTAGAGTCATCTTCGGAAAGAGTACCTACAATCAGAAATGGAGTAAACTCCACGTATTATAAAACAAATCGAACATATCAGCAATCAAATCGGAATTATAACGACAATACGTCGGATACTTATCCTGTCAAAGAACAACCACTAAAGCATTCTAAGATTTTTGAGTCTCACTGATGAAAAGTATCTCGATCCATCTCATAAGAAATTATTAGATTTCTGAGTCTCACTGATGAATAAAATTTTGCTACATCTCATAAGAAATAAATTATATCGAAAAAAACTTTTAAATTTGAATTTTGTAGATAGCAATTAGAAATTCTTTAAAACTTACTTCTAATTACTGTTCATAATTAGAAGTTTAATTAGGAATTTTGCTGATAAATATATTCACACAATGAAAACGCAGGTGAGACGGAAATCAGAATTTGTAAAAAGTTACTGATGGTTGCTGGAAAAGAATTTTAAAGATAACTGTGTACTATTAAACTACTTTTTATACCTATTATTATAGAATTACATGTAAGTAGTCATATTTATTAATTTTAAATTTTAAAAATAGATTTATTCTATAATTATAAAATCCATCAATAATTGATTAAATTATTTTAGAGGAAATTATAGTCAATTTGTAAGTTATCGCGTCGTGAATAACCTATCTTGTTTCGGATAAAATAAAAAATTAGAAGAGCATATTAAAAGGATTTTAGAAATTTTAATAGCATAGTCGAAAAGTTTAACATCGGCAAAATAATTTAGACGAATGTTTCCGCGTTTCTCCAATTTCAAACACTGAATTATTACTGCTAAAAGACTAATAAATAGGGTGTTCGCACTTATCGTGAACAATAGCTAATTTCTAAACCGTTAGGGATTGACATATAGTTCCAATTGAAAAAATGCTTTAAATGAAGGGGAAAATTATAATATATGTGCTTTGAGTGAATAAATATATTCCTGAAAAAGTTTCGAATTCTAACTTTTTATACGGTCCCCCGGTCCTATCAGTCATATTTAGTAAAATTGTTTTGACACTCTAATATTTTAAACAAAAAATCCCACTCTTCTGAGACTAAAACTGACCGAGTTATGGAGCTTTGAATATCGCTAACTTAGACCAATTTACACCACTTCAATAGCCGTCTTGAAGACGATCCACCAATCAATGCTCAGCACTTTCTCGACCAGGCCGCTGATTGGTTAAAAATCATGAAAATCGAAGCTCCAGAACTTGCTCAGTTTTAGTCACAGAAGAGTGGGACTTTTTTGTTTAAAATGTTAGAATGTAAAGAATATTTTATTAAATATGACTGATAGAACCGGGGGACCGTATAAAAAGTTAGAATTCGTATTTTTTTCAGAAATATATTTAGTGACTCAACAAACTTACATTATAATTTTTCCCTTCATTTAAAGCATTTTTCCAATTGGAACTAGATGTCTATCTCTAACGGTTTAGAAATTAGCTATTGATCACGATAAGTGTGGACACCCTGTATAAATATTATATAAAATATGTAATATTTATAGATACACAAACAAGTCTTTATAGAAACTTCCTTCAAAATTAAATGATATTTATTTCATACAAATCTTCCTTTCAGAAATGTCACTTTCATTGGTTTCAGAAACATTTCTTCACTCTAATAAGACTGTCAGTGCTTACAGAATGGCCATGAAATAAAAAAGCCATTCTTCAGTGGCTTGTGTTTGGTATCTGAAAGATTACACAATCTGTTTATCTTCGTATATAAAGGTTTGCTCAGAGTTTGCATAATTGGTCAAAACAAAACTAAGACCCAATATTTAAAAAAATGACGGAAGGCTGCCTTTTTCCTTTCGCTGATGTTAAAGGCGTAGGACTACTTTACTCGCGTGACTTTTTTTCCAATTTTCAATTTTTTTTTTTTTTGTAAGTTCTGTTGTTACCCTTTATCTCTAAAATAAGACATCAGTTATGTTTTTAGCATATGTAGTTACCGTGATATAGACTTATCAAAAATATTTTATTTATAGATTTAAAACGTATAATTAATCTGTTAATGTTTTATCTAATCTGTACTGGTATCATGAAATAATAAAATCTTGAGGAACTCCACGGCACCAAACTAATGGGAATTTTTGCAACACCGAAAAAGTTTTCCATTCTGAGTGGGAAACAAAATTTCGGTTGCAAACTCGCCAGATTTGAGGACCTCCCATGGCGTTTTGGGGTGTGAATCAAATACCTTCCTGAGACCCCGATGGGAGGAACGTAGTCCTACGTTAAAATCTTTACTTGTAAAAATATATCGAATATTAAATTTATTAAGAAATTTTAACATCCGGGATCGATATTAGTCCATGGATGAAAGATTTGAATTCCAAAATAGTTACTTTCCACAATTTCGTTAGAAACAATTATTATCAATTGCTTTTTACTTATACACCTGAAATATTCAACTATGCATGAAATATAATCATCATGGTATATGAAACTAAGTCAGGCTTCACTTCAAGTAGGATTTTGGAATGTAGAAATCTTTTATTCCTTTAATACTTAGAATCTACATTAGCATAAGTATTCCCAGAATACCCGGAAAATGTACATTTCATGCCGCATGGGCACTTTACAATAATAAATCAAAGAATATTTCGAACATATATCAAGAAAGCCGATTCCCTCAAGTGCCTGCTGCAACAATCAATTTAACTTTCCTATAAAAATGGGATCGGGGGATTTCGGAAATTTCCTTGTCTGATGAAAGTAAATGGATGCCTGCAAATTTCTGGAGAAGTTTTTTCGCAGTCATCGGGTTTTCAGCTATTTCTCAGATTAAGGAATTTTTGATATTTCTAAGAATTTAAATGTTGAAACATTAAGGCTATTAGAAGAAGAATATTATTAAATTTTCAGATTTCGACATTTTAGAAAGTAGTCTTATAATTCAAATGCTATTTAAAATTTTCATTAAAAATATAGGACACTAATTTTTGTATTCCTCCCAAAAGAATATTAATAATTGCACGTGCCTGAAAGAAGAATGCAACGACGCAAATATTGAAAAACCCACAATACTTCAAACTACACCATTTCCTTCCAAGATCACCATTTTATGTTCAACATAAATATGGTGCAAACTTTAATTAATACTTGGCCAGAGTGTCCATTTCGCCAATTTATCTAGTCCAAAATCAGAAGACCGATTATCTAAAATCAAATAAATCCATTATTTGTTTATTTCTATATCTAAGGAAACATACATTAATTAAATTCATTGATCTTATATTGCATACTAATTCCTGGTTATGCTTAACATTGTATTTTCACGCTAGCTACAAACTATTATAAACTTTAATGTAATATTATTTTAGTATGCATGAACCTTATTATTTATTTTATACACGAACCTCCCAAATGAATCATATCACATAACGTCACATTGCGATGAAAAACCAAAATACTATACGTATATATACATACTTCTACTCCATGTTACATCCCCTTTCCTAGAACTTAGATAGCTCCTGATCAGTTTGGGATGGAAGTGAGCGGGATTGGGGAGGCCTGGGGTGGTTCGTTTTTTAAATATCTACGAGAAAAATGACGAGAAGGAATATTTAAAAATCATTTAAAATAAGATTTAAATGGGTGGGATTGTTTTCATGAATGCTAATTCTAGGAAAAGCAACAGCACAATTGATGCTGAACTAGCATTGCACAACATTTTCCTTTCCTTTTTTGTAAATTGCACCGTTCATGGATGGGAATGAAAGAACTTATATCTATCAGTTTGAATCTTACATACAGAGAATTAACTAACAAAGCTAGCAAAAGAGAAAAAGGAATACAAATATATGCAAATAAAAAAAACAACACACATTGGTTAAATATGTTTTCTAGATTTAGGGTGACATGTAAAAATGGATGATCAAGTTTCAACAATCAATAAAAAGAAACCAAATCAATTTTCACTGTTTCTTTAACTCTTTAAATCGTATGTTTTTCCTGTTAAATAAGTGATATAAAATGTATCCTCGATTACTGCATACCCCCATTTATCACAATGATATAATTTTGAATATGCCAGTTTTATTACAATTATAATCAATGTCTCTGATTTTTATAAAATTTTCGGAAATTTATCTCGATTAATAATAAAAGAAAAAGTGTATATGTGTCTATTAGTGCATTGAAGGGCAGACCATTGATATTATAGATTGCAAATTTGTTTCACATATGCGTTGGAGGGCGGGAATGTACGTCCCGGAGCTATATTTATGAAATTTTAATTGCAATTTTTTTGAATTAATAATCGAAATTTGGACGTTTTTATGCTATAATTTACGAAAATATAATGACACAAAAAATTATTTTTACATCATCCTAAAATTCAGAAAATTATCTTTCCCAGTACCTTTTTAATAATATTTAGCTGTATGCAATCTTTTCTCTAATTTCTATAATTTTTGAAAACATATTTTTAAATATATTTGCAACAATACTTTTTATTGTTGTAATAAATTCAAATCATTTTTATTGCTGATACAAATGTTTTATCCTGGCCTTATTCCACATTGTTGATCACCTAGGTATGAAAATTTGGTTTAAAATTACTTTCACGTTTACGAAGTATACAAAGAGAATGTATTCGACATCGAGATTTTCTTGAATCTCCACATTTTAGACCTACCAGGGTCAAGAAGAAAAATTGGAACTATGCCTCTACCTCTATCTGTCGCTTTATATGCCTGTGAACGCTTTAAATCCAAACTGTTTGAAATTGACAGATGGAATTAAGTAATATTAAGTATGTGGACCCCAAATTTGTAGATTTTTTTGAAATTTAAATGAAATCTGTCTGTTCGTGTGCATGTCTCAAAATCTTACGCAGCTAAAAAAAGAAATTCTGGTCTAAAGATGGAAGATCGTTTATCTAGGTTAGAGGGAAAAATGTATCCCCCCGAGCAGGAAAAGACATATGCAAAAGCCGTTATGGCCTCAGCAACATCAGACTCTCACCCAGTTCCAAATCTTAAGGGTAAGAAGCAGGATAACAAAATTAAGGAAAACAAAAACAAACATCAGACTGCAGCTCCAGTACCTGAAATTGAAAAATCTTCAACCCAAGTCAGGAAAAATGCTACAGCAATTAGACCATCAGCTAAGGCGAATAGGAAAAATCAATTGAAACCAAAGCAGCAGCTTCCCACTGTAGTGGTAAAGTCTGTGTCGCAGGAAATCGGTACTTCGATGCAACTGAAGGAAAGACTCGAAACAGCAATTCATCCGAACACACTTGGTATTAAGATTATTACGAGCAGACTAACCTTTAATAAGGGAATGGTCCTTCAAGTGCAAACTAATGAAATGGCCCAAAAACTACAAGAAGCAATTAATGGGCATGACAACTTGAAGAACATCTGTGGGGCACATAAACCTAAGGAAAGAATCCCACATATTATGGTATATGACATAGAAAAATGTGGAGAGGAAACAACCCGGGAAATTGAGGAGCAATCCTTCTTGAAAAAAGTGAAGGAAAGTAACTCGTTGCCGGATGGGGAGATGAAAGTTCTTTTTCGGAAGAAAGGGAGTGGTAGCAGGGAACACTGGATTATTTCAATGGATCCCGCTATTTTCAAACAAATCAAAGGGGAAAAAAGAATTCAATTTGGATTCGGATCCTTCCGTTTCAAGGAATTTATAGAGCCAATGAGGTGTTTCCGCTGCCACAAGTACGGACATGGTAAGAAAACATGCATGGTTGACACTGAGCATTGTTCCAAATGCCCAGGGATGCACAGTTTTAAGGAGTGTAAGGCTACTGAGGCGGTATGCAGAAACTGTAGAGACTTTAACAGAAAAAGCACGAACAAGGTGCGTGTTAACCATACTGCAACATCGGACAAATGTCCAATCTTCCTTCGGGAAAGAGAACAATTAAAACTTAAAACAAATTATGGGGACTAGGTCCCCCCTTCCTATAAATGGCTGGAACATTTTACAATGCAACTTGGGACGGTCCCAAATTGCCACAAAGGAACTTTCTGAACTCTTGAAGAACAGCTTGCCAGACATTTATATGATTCAAGAACCATATTCACGTCGAGGTAAGGTTTATGGACTACCAATTAACTGGAGGATTATAAGTGCCCCACAGGGTAAAACACTCATTGCAATTTCAAACAAAACTATCGGTGTAAATATAAAACATTTGGGTAAACACGTGGTTGCCATTGAAATTTCAAATAATAATGAAGACTTCAACCTGGTATCGGTATATTTTCCGCCATCACTAAGTAAGGAAGCGGCAGCAAAAGAACTAGAAGAAGTGATTATTAAAATTGGACATAGCAAGATTGTCATCGGTGGTGACGTTAATGTTAGGAGTTCACTCTGGAGCCCGGAGGGGGAGGACCATCGGCCACAGGACGAGGGTGGTCCCTTGATCGACCTTATACTTAAATATAATTTACTTGTCTTGAACGATCCGTCCTCTCCTCCCACCTTTGAATCTAGAATGGGGAGTAGCTGGATCGATGTTACGTTGGCATCTCTTTCCCTTCACGATTGGATAACCGACTGGAAAGTGGTGCTCGCAGGCGTCAGTGACCATAACTACATATTCTTTAAGATAACAAATAATGTTGTGCCTATCCCACAGATGTCGTCCCATCTTAGCAGAAGAAAGTTGCAGAAACTATCCTCTATTGTCCAAGCAAGCTTTGCCAATGCAGAGGCCCAGATGATTAACATCAAGAGTAGATCCGCTTTGGAAAATTGGGTAACAAAGTTAACAAACATAATAAACAGTGCTCTAAAGGTCACACAACCTAAGACGCATAAGACATTAAGGGTCCCTTGGTGGGATATGGAACTGGAGGTCCAGAGGAAGAAAACAAGGGCGCTCAGGTCTCGTTACAATAGATGCAAAAACCAAACGGAGCGTCAAATTAGAAGAACCTTGTATAAGAAAAACGAGGCTAAATATAAGTGGCTAATTAAGACCAAAAGTCGGGCATGCTTTGAGAAACTCTGTGTTGAGTTAACTCAATCCAATCCATTCAGCTTACCCTATAAGCTGGCTACAAATAAACTTAAGAAACCTCTGGTTCTAAGTAATGTAAAAAGACCTGACGGGACACCAACTACAACTTTAAAAGAAACGGTGGAAGTTATAGTAAAGACACTGTTCCCTAAGGATGAAATTAATTCGGAAACAACAATGCACAAGACAACTAGAGAATGTGTAAACAGTTATAAAAATGATAAGTTAGATCCTGAGTTTACCAATCAAGAGATAATGTCGGTCATCAAAATAATGGCTAGGCGCAAAGCCCCTGGTCTAGATAACATTACCACTGAAATTGTAGAAGAAGTACATAAAAAGAGTCCCTTTATTTTAAGGATAATCTTTAATAAATGTCTACAATTGGGATCTTTCCCACGTGCTTGGAAAACAGCTAAGCTAGTTCTAATCAATAAACCGGATAAAGACCCTGAAATCCCTAAATCCTATAGACCGATCTGTCTGATCTCTGTAATTGGAAAGGTATTGGATAAATTATTACCACAAAGAATTACCCATCTATTGGTAACTAGGAATATGTTGCATCCAAACCAGCACGGATTTCGTAAAGAGAAATCTTGCGAAACAGCGAACTACGCTCTTTGGAAGACAATCAATTCGGCTCTTAAGTCTAGGCAGAAAATTGCTATCGTTTCATTGGATGTCTCTGGGGCATTTGATAGTGTTTGGAGGCCCAGTGTCCTTCAACAACTTACAAAAGCTGAATGCCCTGGCAATATTTACAACTTAGTTAATGACTACCTTCAAAACAGGAAAATCGAGTTTCACTACAACAATAAGATTTGGAAATTTGACACGGAGAGAGGGGTCCCTCAGGGCTCCTGCAGTGGCCCGCTCTACTGGAATATGGTTGCTGATACAGCGTTAAAACTAAGGCTCCCCAGGGGTTGCTCCTTGCAGGCCTTTGCTGATGACCTTCTCCTGGTCATCAAAGCCAAGGACAAAACAACACTCGTATCGAATGGTAACACTGCACTAAACAGACTGGTGGAGTGGGGAAAATTCCATAAATTATCCTTCAATGCAGCAAAAACTGTCCTCATGCCCATCACTTTCGGGGGGAGTCTTAATCCTCAAGACCCCCTCTCAGTTGAATTGGACGGAGAAATTATTAATGCCCAAAGACATCTCAAATATCTTGGGGTTATCTGGGATAGCTCACTCACTTTCACAGAACACTTTCAACAAGTGAGGAAAAAAGCTGACCTCCTTATTTATAGAATTTCAACAGTGGCTGAGAGATTCTATTGGCGACACCAATCCAAGTTTAGACGAGTCTACAACGGTGCCTTTGAACCATTTGTACTATATGGGTACGGCGCTTGGGGACCCAGACTTGGTGTCCTCGCAAAGCTTAGAAATACACTCAACATTATACAAAGGAGACCACTTGTCAAGCTAACAAATGCATACAAAACTACTTCCACGGCGGCACTACAGGTCTTGGCTGGAACTCTTCCCCTTGATCTCAGGGCTAAAGAAGTTTATGATAAATTCAGGTTAACAACAGCAAAACAAAATAACGTTTGCAACGGGATCACTCTCAGATGGAATAGTTTTGAGGGCAGACAAAATATTTTTGACAAGCACCCAGTTAATTGGGTGTCTATCCCTTATGGAAAAGAAGACCACACCCAAGAGGACATTGAAATCTATACAGACGGTTCGAAGCTGGATAACCAAACTGGCACAGCGATGGTAGTTTACTACCATGGGACTTTGATCCATCATGAAATACATAGACTTCCAGACTATGCTACGGTCTATCAAGCTGAGTTAATGGGAATCAAAATGGCTCTTCAATACGTGGAAAAATCAGCCAATTGGCATAAATTCCACATATTTACTGATTCTCTTTCCTCACTTCAAGCATTGGCAAATACACATTGCTCAATTCCAAGCTTGTGGGATATAAAGGATATTTACGACCGAATTATCAAGATTAAATGGCTGAGATTGCATTGGATAAAGGCCCATGTTGGTAATACTGGAAATGAGGCTGCTGATGCGTTTGCTAAGGAGGCAACAAAGCTACCTCAAGTTGATGTCTCATCCCTTCAATCGAGAGGTACCATCAAGAGAACCATTAGAACTGCAATGTTGGCAGATTGGCAGAGGAAGTGGACAGACGGCAGTAAAGGCCGTCAAACGGAAAAATATATTAAAGAGGTGAAAATTCATAAAGTCATATACAATAAGTTTGTTGTCCAGTTTCTAACAGGGCACGGACGATTCCCATATTATTTTTGTAGATTCGGGATAACGACAAATCCTAACTGTCGGTGCGGTATGAATGGAGACGCTGACCACTACATTCATCAGTGCAAGAATACGCTAAATCTCAGAAATAAACTGATTTTTGACTCTAATAGGCCAGAAACACTCTTGCATAAACAACAAAACCTAGGGGTGGTTAAAGACATTGTGTCTTGGGTTAATGAGGATATCCCTCAAATTTAAATATTTTTGACTAATTTTCTTTGTATTATTGTATGTGTGTATTAGCATTTCTGATTCACTTGCTGATACTTTGGCTCATTATGTAAGCAGTCAGCAAAGACTGCAGTTGGGTCTTTTTGAATGTACAATTGTAAGTGTTTATTTTCAATAAATGTCTACAGAGAGTGATGACTACGGGCACGCAACTGTTTCGACATAGCGTGCCCCTGGTTTACAAGCGTCAGGGTTGGAAATTCCCAATGTGAACGTCGAGCCTGTGAGTGTGACTGTGGCGTTGCAGGTAGTAGATTCACGAAGCGCACCAACATTCCCGCCTATGTGCTAGTCCACGACGACGGGGGTGCTCCTTTGTAATTATTGTCTGTCGGTCTGTATATTCGTGTGCATTAGGGTGGATCGAAAAGTATAGGAAAAAAAATTTTTTTTGAAATTACTTTTGGCATGGGGCGGGAAAGTTGTGTCTTAAGTGTATTAGTTTATATAATTTTTTTATTGAAATTCATTTATATCTTCCGGTGCCCCAAGCGCCTCAAAAATAGTTGAAAATTCAATTTTTTATGAAAATTTACAATTTTTTTTTGTTTTGTTTTGAAATTATTTTTCGCATGGGGTGGGAAAGTTGTGTCTTAGGTATATTAGTTTACATATATTTTTTTATTGAAATCTATTCATATCTTCCAGTGCCCCAATTGCCTCAAAAATAGATAAAAATGACATTTTTTTGGAAATTTATTAAAAAAATATTTTCAAAATTTTCGATTTCGGTTAAGAACGTTTTGTTTTGGGTATATTAGTTTACGTTTTTTTATTATTAAAATTCATTCATATCTTCTGGTGGCCCAAACGCCCCCCCCCCAAAAAAAAAATTTAGAAATTGACATTTTTACAATTATCTTTTAAAAATTGTGAATTAATGAAAAATGTTCGAAAAAATTGGCAGATTATTCAAGTATTAAAGTATAAACTTATAAATAATTATAATTTTTAAATAATACATAAAGTAAAAATTTAATAGTCAAAGCAATAAATCACAAAACTTTAAAAAAGTAAACTTACATCATTGATTTTTTAATTCTATTAGTTTGAAGATTTACATATTACTAAAGGATGTAATCCTTTTTTGGTATTATAATGCTTGATAAGACTTCTTGATTGTATCCTATTCAATATGAAGCCGTGTATCTCCCATTCTCCATATACACTTTCCGACGCTTCAGAAAGTAAGCGAAAACATATTTTTACAGCTTGGGTATGGCATGAATATTTTGACCATTCCTCCGTTTTGCTAACTTTTACCATGGCCTCAATTTCTTTAAATGTCACATTCATCAAAAGAGGTTCAAAAGGTGCAACTCGTTGACAGTTTATAAGTGCAAAATATCCTTTGCTTTAAAGTCTACTTTTGGTACGGGAAAAATCCTTATTCTGATGATCCTCTGTTTTCATTTCTAGCACAAATTAGTTTTCGTAGTACTAACGACCTTATATTCTCTCTGTTATCTGTGAGCTTTGACAATAGCAAATTTTCAGGATGACAAAAGAAGCTATTTCGTTGAATAAAATCGTCTAATATTTCTTAAATTGAGCTCCAAATATCTAGAAAATGAAAGTCTCCAAATATGCAGCGCTCCTTCTGTTATGGAGGGCTTTATTTTGATATGGAACCATACAGGTTGCATATACCTTCATAATATACGTTGCAAGAATAATAAGATTGTCAGATGGCTTTTCTGTGACCACATACAACCTTAAAATTCTACCTTCAGTTGTTAGCCACCTTAAGTGAGCAACCGGAATAAAGGTTTTCTTAATGCTAGGTCAGAATAACATTCACCACGTGATATCGCTAGGCAAATATCATATAGATATTGCTGATCATTGCTGAGAACCATTCTATCTATATTATCTGGAATATTCTCCACACTTATTGAAGAAAAAGGAGCTACAGGTAGCTCCTCGCAGGTTTTGTTTGCTTTACCAATTGGTCGGCAAAATTCTTTAGGACCAGTTGTTGCACCATTCAAAGGATTTAGTAGATGACGGAGAGGTAACTCATTTGTCTGAACCAAACAACACCATTGTAATGGTCTATTGGAGCCAGTTCCGTCAAGCGAATAATACCTCCCTTGTGCCCAGTATTAACATTTGTTCCTTCGCATCCAATTACTGTTAGCCCATTTAATTACATATTATTTGATACCAAAAATTGAGTATTGCTTCTTTTATGGCTTTAACTCCTCCTGTTGCAGCAGTAACATGTCCGATATACACAGAGTTTGGATCGTTTATAAGAATATAATGCTCCTCCTTAGTGGTCTTTGGATAGTACTTTGTGTCCTTCTTAATTAGCACTTTTGTGTTGTCTTTTCTCCTATCGAAATATAATCCGGTTAAAAGAGACCAAGACCCTGTTAACTTAGTAGACTCTGCAACTACATTTTAAAGCTTTTTACACTGTCTACGAATTTTTTTGCGATCTACCACATCCGAAGTCTCTCCTTCGTGTACAATTCCAATGTTTTTTAAAACAGCACTGGCAAATGAAGCAGCTGTTCTATCTGAAATTCCGTGTCGATCACATTCCCTTGCCAAGGTAGGGAAATCTAAGAGATTTTGTAATTGACATTCCAAGGTAATTACATCCGTATCTGTATACGAGGACGAAGACATAGTGTTGAGCTCAAGTACCTCCATTGATTGAGTATGAGCAGCATCAGCATCAGTTTTAACCACTTTACGTTTTCTTCTTGTGTCTTCCCTTTTCTCTTTTTTTACTCAATTACGTCCACTCCTCCAATCCTTTCCAATCTTTGATTTTTATAAACAATCGCTCAGCAAGTTGAATTTTCATGCCATTTTTGCATTTACATGTATCGAAATTTGTTCACTTACAAAATGTGATATCAAACAAACACGATATTTTTTCATTACGATGATTTTCCAATTTTTTTTGGTATTTTTATTATTCCTTTGCGCTCTCTTCTACGTTTCTACCTGTAAAATCGCTTCCTTAACACATTTTTTTATTTTTAATTCGAAATTTGCATAAAAATCGCTTTTTTGAGGATATTTAAGTGTCTTGGGGCACCGGAAGATATTAAACAAAGTTGAAAAAAACTTGCATGTATGCTAGTACACTTAAAAGACAACTTTTGCACCCTATGCCGATTATTTTATCTACACTTTGAATTTTCGATCCACCCTAGTGTGCATGTCAACGCGATAATTCTAAAACAAAGGGCTCAGAAAAATGAAATTTAGTATGTGGTTTCCTAACAACAATAATTGTATCTTTATCAAATTTTGGTTTCAATCGGTCGAATAATAATACATCCAAAATGCATACTCGGTTTTCTGTATCGTACTACAAATCATAAAACGTGCCATATTCTACCATGCTATGTGGAAGTTGAAAGGGAGTGAGACACTTCAGCTTATTTTACGGCCCTTTCGTCGTGTAGCGGTCTCCGAAGGTAGTAAAGATCTGACTACTTCTGCCACTCCCCGTCTTGCCGGAAGTCGGCAATTTTTATGATGAGGCGAGGACTCCTTGGCCTGGTTGAAAGGTCTCGACTTCGGGACGCGGAGGCATCCAGGTTCGAAACCCGATTCCACCGAAAAACCGCCGTGTAAGCGAGTCTGGTGCACGTTAAATCCGTCGGTGCCAAATGATTTAGGTTTTTCTTGCGTGCAGAAAGGACCTCCAGTAAAACGTTCGCGATACAACTGTTTTTATCTTGAACCCACATTCATCGTAAATTAGAACGTTTTCACAATACTTAATATTAGAAAAATTCGCAGAGTTTTAAAAAAATCTTCATGGATATTCCAGATTTTTGGGCAATAGCCGTACTTTGCTTGAAAGGCGTCTATGAGTATTCAGTATTAAAAGAGTTAAAGACTGTGTAAAAGACTCCTAATGATTTTGAAAACTACTTTGTAGCAGGTATAACTGTATTTGCCGCCAGTTTCAGAGAAATGGTAAGCTTTTCCCAGAATGTTAGCTAGTAAATATAAAGGAGTCTGTCCATTCTGTGTTCTATCAAATGGACATGACTCTGGCTACCTGAAGTAACCATGTATTAGAGATAAATATTATACGGCTCATATTTTGCTTTCTTTTCCGCCTCCTTCCGGTCATATTTTGCCTTTGTTCATAAGATTTACGACCAAACTTTCCCATGAGAAACCGGGTTCTTTTACTATTCTCTACCCCCCTCCCCCCAAAAAAGATTGTATGATCTATTCTTAATCAACCTGTCAATATAAACTGAAAAAACTAGAGACAAATTTAAGGCTATCAAGTTTCAGCATAAATGTTAGAGAATGGGTACTTCGGTTATGGAGTTTTCTACTACTTTTGCTCACCCATCTAATAATTTTAATCTTTAGCTTACACGCTAG
>BGPR01002973.1:5288-19719 GCA_013235015.1 Araneus ventricosus
AGTAGCGCCACCTACCATAGAAAGGAGAAGGCAGCTGATTGTAACCGCTACAGTTGTCAATTCGTAAATTCGCCATAGGCATAGAACTGTGCAGTGGCGGATTTTGATAATATGAGGCCACAGGCTCAAAATTGTTTCGATAGGTCCCTTCCCCAACTGAATATCGTAAATTCTCTGTCGGCTTAGCACGTCGATGTACGTCGAATAGTTTTCGAGGCCCCCTCAAGGGACACGAGGCGAGAGCCTCAAGCACCTGTGCGGAAAACCGCCACTGGAACTGTGATGCAGTGGCGGACTGGCCAGGTTGCCAGCTTGCCCGATGGCAAGTGGGCCCCCTTAACATAAGACAATTCGGGCCCCCAGGATATGTGTCGACTAAAGATCCTAAAGACCATATTAAGAAATTCATTGTCTGAGGAGAACTTGGAATTCCTGTACGTTGCTACGAAAAGGAATTTCTAGATGATTTGGATATAGAGTACTCATTAACAGATTTGCACAGTCATCTAGTGAACTCAAATGTTTCCTGAGTTGCCATTAATGAAGTGGACCAAATGTAATATATTTCTGTACATTTGAGTTGTTAATTTCTGACAGTTAGTATTATTCTTATTTAAAAAAATTTAAATTGGTAAATAGTTTGCACTTTATTTTCAGTTTGGTTAAAATTTTCTCAATACAACAGTATAGTTCCAAAATTACAGTATGCTATACAACCACCAAAATTATTTAATATTTAATCATAAAATTGCATTTATATTTGCTATTTATTACTTTCAATAATACGTGTATACTGTATTTAGTAATATATATAATAGAGTTTTAGATTAGGAATAGATTATATTAACTTATTGATTTTAATTTATTATATTTGTAATAAATAATATCAAAAAATATATTTGAGATGGTGACGTAGATGTGATAGGGGCCCCCATTGTCTCATGACAACCACTCTTTCCAGACCCAGTCCGCCACTGCTGTGATGTATATTGAGTAGATTTTGCCACCCCCCCCCCCCCGAGTCTCGAGGTACGAGGCGACCGCCTCTAATACCTGTGCGGAAAACCGCCACTGTTTGTGAATGGTACCTGAAAGGTTGGGAACCTCTGATTTAGGAAAATGGGTGAATTGAGAGCAAGAAAGCCGGAGTGAAATATTATTTCCACTTTTCCCCTACAGATGGCACTATCATCTCTGTTTTTGCGGGTATTTTTCGCGCTAACTCTTTTTGTTGTTTACACTCCTGCATGTCAGAGGTGATGGGTTGTTTGTTTTGACACACGTTTAACAATTATATTTAATAATTATACCTACTAATAGAAGTTAAAGAATTGTTTGTCTGTAGATATGTTTTTTCAGATGGTAAGTAAACATATAATTGTTTCTTTAGTCTGAAAAATTTCAGAAATCCCTTTGCTTTTATGCAGCTGACTGTGAAGTACTGACTTATATACATTTATATGAGCTATTGTTAACATGAAATCACATCAAAATTCTAATTAGAATTATCTTATTTTTTATTTCATATGGGTCTTAATAGTATTTTCTTTGTAGATTTTAAGTTTGATGCTCATCCGCTTTCTGTTTTAATAGTTGCTCCACGAAATAAATCTACGAATTCGTTATCTTCTGAATAATGATTCTATATTTTCATTAGTTTTTCATTTGTCATGGATATGAATAATGCATGATAATTTTTATTAAGTAAGGGTTTTGTTTACTAGAACAATCAAAAGTACTTTTAGGAAGAGGATCATCATTGTATTCAATATAATTAAATACCGGAAAGGTTTGAAATGAAAATTGGAATCCAATATCCTAATATAAATTCATGATATTTTGATATTCATCCTTTTAAAATTTCCATTACTAAAATAAACATAACATTCTAAGATGCATATTTGATTTTTATTTGTACAGAATTTTATAGTGAAAAAAAATGAAGAAGCTGAGGAAAAAAATTGTCAGAAAATAATGGTTTTTTTTTTTTTAAGAGAAAGTGTAAAGTTAATTTTTCTAATGCAAGTTGCACTATTTAAAATACTTTGAATGTAATCTGTTATTAAATTTTTTCTGAAGAATTTTTAAAAAATTTTCCTAAGCATTTTATCTGAATTCAATAATTTACAATAATAATAATTTTTTGAAATTTATAATGTCAGGTTAATTAATGTTTATAAAAATTAGTAAACCTTGTGACTTATATTAAATAACCTATTAGTGCGTGTATTATAGTTATATACTAAGGTAATTTTGGTGATTTTAAATACATTGCATTATTAAAATTATATATAATATGTGTGTTTTAATTTTCTGTTGTGGGGGAAAAAAGTCAGCTAAATTTCAGTTCTTATATATTTTACAAGAAAGAATAATGCTACAATTTCTATGTTTGTTAGTTTTAATCATTTATGAACACTAAGGAGATGGTTGTAAATTCGTTGAAATAAATTATTTAAATTAAAATAAAATATATAAAATGAAAACAAAAGAAAAAAGAGAGTAATATATTTATTGTATTTATATTGTTAAATTTTTTTATTAACTGTGAAATTTCTAATTATTCTTATAATGTTTCTTTAATAGGCATTTTAATGTTTTAAGTATAATATTCTTATTTGTACATCATAACTTTACTCTGTGTTTCGCATTTTTATTTATCATATTTTTATCTAGTTAATAACTGAAACAAATTGTGCAGACTTTCATCAATGAAGTTCAAAGTTTCCTCCCCCTCTCCCCATTTTTTGCCAGCCTCCGTTCAATAAGCAATCAGCAAAAAAAAAAAAAAAACTATGTTTTTTAAATACCAATCTTTAAACAATAAATCAAAATAATTATAAGAAAGTGTTATATTCATCCTATAATGTGATTTTGTAAAATTTAATTTGAAAACAGTCTAATAACAGCACAAAATATTTTCTTGTTTCGCATTTCTGTTGAAAAGTTATCCTATAATCTACGAGCATTCTTCGCTTCCGGGGGGGGGGGGCGGCAAACTTGCTCACTTTTGTTTTTGTAACCCAAATACGTTAAAGCGTTTAAGAAATTCACCTTTTCAGGATTTTAATAAATAATCATATACTTTCTACATACTTCCGCACTTTCTTATTCAGTTCAATAATGTTCACATAAATAATCTTCTCATAACAGAACTGAATAAATTGCTGTACATTCTTGTTGTTTTAATATTTCGATTGCCTAAAATTAAAAAGTTGTTTATTGTCTTCTTGGCAACATTAACGGTATCGTTTACTGTTCAGCAACGGATTCCGAGACTACCACTTTTGGATGATTTTACAGTCATATGAGCGCATTTCCGGAGTTCTTTGTTAGTTCGCGCTCAGTAAAATGTAAATATCACCCTTCCATTCTTCTTTCCCCCCCTATTTTGATGAAAATAACTCCGCCCTGCGCATGCGCAAGAGCGCGGAGGGTTTCCGAATCCTTTGCCAAAACAATACCCAATTATTTGTTACCTTTATAGTGCGGGTCCTGACTATTCATTTTATGTATATATTCATTTTTATATTTGAACTATGTGGCTATCGTTTTATACGCATTCCATTGTTTTTCTTTCTTGCTTGATCAATGAATATTTACATTAATTAACCAACCGTATCGTTGGCTTTTTTTCTCTCGGCCGATTGCTCAAACTTGAATTACGATTAGTTATTTCCCTTCATTACGAACATCATTTACTTTGAATTGCTACGAGAAGCTGCGACGTCTCCACCATTTAAATCATTTATACCTGATGCTATAATCAGATCTCATCAAATCACCCTACACTTGCACTTCCTTATCTGGATTTAAAAAGGAAGACTCTAGTTGTGTTCATATGGAGTTGCAAAGCTTGATTTAAAAGAAAGCTGGAACGTAGTGTAAAGTCAAACTGTAGCTAAAAAGTGACAGCAATAATAAGTAAATATTTTATGGACATTTAATTAAATTAGTATTGCTAGAATCATTTTGTTTCTAAAAATTTTGCCTGTTAAGATTTATTCATTTCTGTTTAAAATTAGCTTGGATAGTAATTTAAAATATATTATGGATGCTAGAGTAAATAAAAAAAATATCGGCTGCTCAAAATACGTCTATAAAAGGATTATAGTTGTGCGTTAATTAAGTTATTTCTTATCAAAGAATACATTCCGTTAATTGATGGCCAATGTATTTGAAACACATCAATTTAACAAACTCAAATTTTACTTAGTCTTTCGATTTATTCAAGCCAAACTTTAAAGCTTTGAAATCACACATTGTTTCAGCTTACAAATAGAATGTGAAAATTCGATTGAAAGGTGAAGGAAGAAAAGGCTTTTTCCTGTCTCATAAATAATTCGAATTTTCTCTAAAATGTATAAATTTTGAGTAACGGATTTTTATTTAAACAAAGCTTGACTGGCGAAGATTAATTGATTTTCGACTTATACAGACTCAGTTATAAAATTTCCATTGGAGTCTCATGTTATAGAATTTCCATTAAGAAGTTCAGAATTTAAATTTAACATCAGTAAGTTATGCATTTATAGATGTCAGCTATTATTCTTTGTATTGCAATATGGTGTTAATAAAAGCATTATGTCTACAAAAATTAATACTTTATTTCTTAGACTAGCATTAGCCGAAAGTAGCAATCGTTACAAATTTTATTCCCTTGCTTTAAAATAAGCAACGACGGGAGTTTAAATTCAGAATATTCTTTTGTAACAAAATGGGATAGTACCAAATCAAGTAAAAAATTAGCGGCAATCGCGTGATTACCAAATAAAAATTAGATTTGTAACTTTCCAAATTGCTAACGAATGAAACGTCTTTCACACTTTTTATTGAAAATACTGATAAAAATATTCTTATCAAATATTCGCTTGAAAATATGTTCTTAATTAATTTTAATAATGATTTGCTGAAAGTAATACTGGAAAAGTTATTTTTAATTCTTTATTTCCACAGAATCTCTGATTTTTTTTATTGCCAAATCAACCAAGACAACAAAAACCAAGGATTGTTAAAATTTCTAAAATAGTATATCTTTTTTCGTGACAGTTTATTATGAAAGCATTAAAAACATTATGTAAGAAATATATATATGACGAACAATATTCCTGACATTCTTTCGAATTTTCTAAAACTGCAACATGTTTCAATATTTTATTTGTATTTTCTGTACTGTGAATATCTTATTTATAGACATTTTATAAAATAGTTACGTCCTTGAACAGTATGACATTTTTCTCCAATGAACAATGCAGTGAGTATAATTTATGCAACCGAAAAGATGTGAAACACAAAATTTTAGCGATTTGAAGGCATTTCGATGTAACTTCCATTGTCATGTGTTGAAAATGGCTGCATCAAAAATAAATATCTAAAAGGTGTGCGTTGAATACGTAATATCTCCCCATCTCTTTTCATTCACCTAAAAACTTAGATAAATGAAATGAAGAAAAAAATCATACAGAATGGGACTGATAAAATGTTAAGGATTGTTTCATAGACCCCTTGGTTACTTGTTTTACGAGTTGGGCGAGTCTGGTTTTGTGAAATTATGCAGATTTCTAGCGATAGCATCCAATTCAGGTTTGAATCTGTTCAAGGACTGCTGACAGGCTCAAAATTTATTCCACAATAGATATCCACCCACACAAAAGCTCTGAGCTTTTGAATTAAAATAAGTTTTAAATCATTGTCCATTTTAGAGAAGGTTTGGACAGGTTTAAAAGCATATTATTGTAAAGATGTTTTGTATAAAACGAGTTTTATCAAAAAGAGTAATTGTCTGGGAACAAAATACTTGATGTGCATTGTTTGGCAGAATTTGATAAGTAGGTGCACAAAAATATTTAAAAATAGATTGTTTTGAAATAAGTTTTTGAATGATTACTATTAAATGCGATCTAAGATTTGATTACTTAGAAGGACGGCGTGAACAAAATAAAATATATTAAAGTAAGCATCGAATTGTTCTTATATGTTCCTTCTTTAAAATATAAATAAAGATAATAATCCCCTATTTAAAATTTTGTTTAGGAGATCTACTTGCTATTAATCGAAATGAAATTCACTTTATTCATTTTATAATAATTATTTTGATACCCGTCATTTAAATATGACATTAAAAAGAAGACGCATACAAAGATCAACAAAAGAAATCAAACTAGATGATGTAAAAATGTGAAAAACAAGATGGAAAAACAATATTTCAAAATTACCAAAAGAAAAGAAGCAAATAAAAGCATAAATATTAAATAAAAATCTTAAAAAATACATCGTATTAGTTACTCGCAAACGCAGCTGCAACCAAAAACAATGTAGAGAATAGAAAAAAGTGAAGACAAAGCGAAAAAACAAAATGGAGGAATCCGGCTTCTTGTACGTCGTCAGGGGTCAAACAAGAAGCAGAGATTCAAACAGTGATTTTTTTTTTCTACTTAAGGATCTGACATTTGCCTACCCTTAGTTGACCCGAAATTAATCTATTAAAAAGAAGACATTCTTTTCCAATGTCTTGTCCATCTCTGCAAAATTCTGTGTAAGGCATTCTTGAACAGTAGCGAATTTCTGCCGAGCATATCTGGAGTACATACCCGTCCAAGAGAAAATGCCCTTTTAATCGTTTTAGTTTAAAGTTTTTCAGTTTCAGAATGATTGAAACTATGTTTATCTGATTACGTGAACTAAAACCTTAATTGTGGCTGGTTCAATGATTGAAATGCCGATGGTAACCTCGCTGTTCACTTTGCTCAAGTATAGTTCGTAACAATTCTTTAAAACAGAAGTTTACTTATTTTGTAACATGAGGTTATGTTAGGTTATATTAACGTCCCGTTTTGAAGCAACACGAGGGCTATTTAGGGACGGGCCTCGTAATTTTTAACCGAGGTTTGAGATAACGTAATATGAGAACAAAGGTACTATAGGAAGGGTGCGCTAGGTGATCAATTGACGCAACATTTTGCAAATAATAGCAGTCGGAGCACTATGTTAACTTAATTTTCAGATTACTACTTAGGATGGTATTATCCTTAAAGATTCTCTTGTGCTTTCTTCGGGGGGAGATACTTTCAGTGTAGTTTTTATTATTTTTCTGTTCGTTGAAAAGGAATTCATAGGATAAAATAAAGACAATATAGGATAGTATGATTTGGTAGACAAGAGAGAAATATAGAGTTAAATTTCTTTGTTGACAGAATTCATTCAAAAAATTAGGTCAGAAAAATTAGGTTCATTAGAAAAATTGTGTCAGAATTAAAATCAAAATTATTCCAAACTACGTACATGAAACTGCAGAATCATAACTGCCTGTCGGAATAAAATTGACTAAATGCCGACGTTGTATTTTTCTTTCTTCCTCCTTGAATACATCTTTGTAACTTCATTCTTAGCCAGATTTTTTTTTTTTTTTGCCTTTTTTTGTAACACGTAGAGAAAATTACGGAAAAAAAATAGAGAAATTTGTACGCTTATTATTATTATCCAGTACCCAATAGAATTCCGCAAATGTGCCCACAGTTAAAGCGATCGAAAGTGAAAAAGAAAAAAAGATTGATTTCCATTAGGAATGGCGGTTATTGCGAAAATAACCGGTTTTCGGTTATTCTGGTTTTTTTCACCTCCGGTTTAACCTGGCGGTTATAACCGGTTTTCGGTTTTTTAAATAAAAAAACAAACGCCGTTTGTACACAATTTTGTTTTATTAATATTGCTTTTGCAGGAAATCAATTCATTGACCAATATTTATCTGGTCATAAAGACTCTTTTATTAATCCGCCATCCAACAGACGCCTGGAGGAAGCGGTTGTCGTTATTTGCAGATGATGAAATTCAGAGCTTCATAACTTGTTAAATTTTAGTCTGATCGAACCTAAAATTGAGTCTATTTTCCGATCCGGTTTTTTTTACCCGGTTATTGGATTTTAAAAAATCATTAAAATTACAAAAAATTAACCGAAACAAAAATACCGTTTTTCGGTTTAAAACCGGTAGGTTTTTTCTTCTTCCCATCCCTAATTTCCATGAAATTTTCAGTTTTATTAACGCTTTTCCTCGAGTCCAAGCCCATTCATAACTCTACTCGCTTTCCGTTACAGCAAAACTCTTTTGGAGGTTCTATTTTTGTTCCAGAACGGCGCTGTTCTTTGAAATGAAGTAAGAGCTGCCGAGTGAAGATTTCTTGCAGAAGAACCACATCTGGTTTCACCGCAATTCATTACTCCGGCTTTCCTTCCGATGTTTCAGCTCGGGAGATATATTTCGAGGTCTTCTCTCCTCCATGTTACAGATGTAACAAAAATATTACTTTTCTTTGTCACTCCTTTCGTCTTGGGTCCTTTCTCTTGTTATTGACATCCAAGGTGCACACATTTTTCTGGAAAGATTTGCGAATCTGTTAAATGAACTTTTGTTGCATATGGCCGTGTTTTGTGTTAGTGAGAGCTTAAATCTTCTAAAAATAGAAGTATCATTTTTGATCATATGTTTTTGTCTTTGCGCTGTGGAGTTATTTACTTTATTCAATATTCATTTCTTCTGCGGATTACTTATGATGACCATGAATTGTGGATTAGTTGGGTCAGTCCCGAATTTCGACTCTTTGTTTCGGATTGTCCTGATTTCCAATAATCAGGACAATTCTATTACAGTTCATATTTAAAAAAATTTTAAATGATTAACTGGTTTAATTTTAAAGAAATAGTTCCCAAAGTATTATCCCTGCCAATTTCAATTACATATAGAATGTGGAAATTTTATTTTAGAAAACAATAGCATGTCAGTATCATTATTCCGGTTGTGTATGGCTCGCTCTTCCATTGTATTAAAAGTGAAGTGACAGATGTCCCTTTATAACCTAGACAGACTTAGTTTATTATTATTTGTTCCAACTTGAGCCCCCTCCCCATGTCTCTAGAATCCCGGGTTGAAGTTCTTAAATGGGAATGCCACAAACATATTTTTTAAATCGAGTTTTGATTTCCTAGATATATTTGATATCTTAACCTGATACTATATTTGTATTTTAATAGAGACCGCTGTGACTTAAGCTAATTTTAAAATCCGCCATGTTCGTCTGATCGAGACCAAACGGATTCACACTGGTCATTGACGTAGGGAGGCTGTGTGGGTCCTAAGTGCATGCCCTCCACACCCGAACCCATCGGTGGCTTAGCTAGAGTAAATGGCTCTCAGAACGTGGTATTATTTATTTATTATTTTTCCCTGTATCATATTTGGGTTTAAAAAGTGACGTAAATGCACTAAAAATTTTTCTCCAATCTTTCAACGGAAAAAGGGACTGTTCCAAAATGCCTCTTTGATACTCTTAACTGAACGATGAAGTTAAAAACAAAACACGCCATATTATTCAAGTGCGCGAGAAAGTCGATAGAAGAACACTCCCGTTGATTTTGTATTAATTCTTTACTTCATATAACACAGATTCGCAAAATACAACATTTTTTAGCAATCTAGCAGCTTTATTATACGACTGTTCTGGTTACTTTTATATCTTTTGGTATCGATTGACCCTTTCTAATCCAATATAAAAACCACTCTTCCTCACCCCCTTTCTTCCACAAAGCTGTTATTTCCCCTCCTATCTTTGGCCATGCACTAGAACGATAAACCGATGAACAACACGGAATTAAAAATCGATTTCATCATAATCGATTAGATCTGTATTACGGTTATGGTATATAACCGTGTGATGAATCAAATCCAGAACTTAAACGAGCACGCTCTGCAACCGTAACGAACGCATCCAATCACTTGGGTCATCTTGTCTAATTAACGAAGACGTTCGGCACACAAAAGCTATTTAAAGGAGCGTTTCACAAAGGGCGTGCGAGGTCAGGGGAACTTCAGTTCTCACGGATAAGAATTGTAGGGCTCAGCCGAAAAAGGGAGGCTCAAAATAAGGCATGGCCCGACAAAGGCGATAACAGAATTGCTTAAATAACTTTTTTTTTGTTTCCACTTCGAACAAGAGGTGTCTTTGTTTCGATCGGCTTTGCGGCAAATACAGTAGCGATATTTGTGAATTCGGAAGCAAGAATTTCATCGTTTCTTTATTTCGTAAAAAATAATGTTTCAAATGCGAAATGTTAACTGCAAGATGTTTAGAAATACAGTATCTGTGTTCAGAACGCTGTGGTAGAAAAACCAGTGGTTGCAGGAACACCAAATTCTCGGTTGTATTTATTTCAGAGCATAACATGAAACGAATGATACAATAAATAACTAAATAGATAACGTGTAAATCATTTTTATCTTATATGCATCCTTCAAATTCACATTTTTATGTTTATCACAATTGTTAGTATTTTTGCAGACCTTTTTACCGCTTATAATTCGTAATTAATGTGTTTTATTTAATAATGGATTTTGGTTAAATTACTTTCACATAATAGGTTCCAATTCCAGCCATCTGATAGGTTTCATAACCCTATTATTTTTAAAACTAGAAAATCACCCGTCATGGTATGACGGGTGCAAGTTGCCTCTTCATTCGAGAGATTTCAAACGAATTCTTTTTCTAAATTCTAATTAAAACAAAGCACTTCTCTGCTTGTCAAATGTTGCCAAAAAATATTATCAAATTATATCATCACGATTGCAATAAATAATAAGTTGCATCGTGGCGTCCAAACTATATCACGCGCATGATATACCACTGACGTGATTTACTACTTTCTATTAAAAACGAAAATTAATTTGAAATATATGATTAATATAATTTAAAATTTCTCGGGAACTATTTATTGATCATAGCGAGAAAAATTTTATATCAATCGATAGCAACTTCTATTTCACTATTTTAGAGGTATTAAATTTGAAATTAGAACGACAATTCCTTTTTTTAAATTTAAAATTACTGAAATTTAGGTGCTCTAACAATGAAATAATGCTGTTTAACGTTTCGCAGTGCTCTGCCTCTGATTTTATTGTTGGTGCCGTCAGAGAATTACCGGATCAGTGAGAGACAGATCTGGGCTATTATATTAATGATTGATTTCAAATTTCCATAATGAAGATTATTATAACCACGCAGATGATTACATAATTATTTTGAAATTTGGCAATTTTTTACTTCCTCTAATATACAGTGTGTGTTTCTCATTCCTCTACATTTATTGAAATTCACGACTTGATCCATGTCCTCGCCTTGCAACCGAGTTCTGTGTTCCTACTGGCAGGTCGCAAGTCGGATTTATATTTTTCAACACTAATTTCATTCAAACGGGTGATAAAAATTGTACATAAAACAAAAAAATCCCCGTCGGCAAGCCGGAAGGCAAAGGTAGATTCCTTTATTCCGGCGATATAAGGAAAAGAACATTTCGCCCTCTATTTTCGTAAGGATTATAGCTGCTAGAATGAAAGCAGGTGGAAGAGACTGCAAATGATGAGAGCTTTCAAACAAGCATAGGTTGAAAGGTACTTTAAGTTAGGGGGGGGGGAAGAGGAGGCGAAGGGAGGGAAAATCACTTTTCAGCTCATCTTCTAAGCAATTTCAGCTATCGAAAAAGTTTAAACGCAAAAAAATGTTCGTTATGATAAGGCGATTATTCGCCTAATTTGAATTTTCTTTCTATTTTCAATTGCAAAGAAATTATGGGGAATGAAAATTTCAACCCTCGCCATTTCCATCCCCGTTGAGCTAGACAGCCCATCTACGAACTCGACCGAAATTTTCACTATCCATATATATATATATATATATAAACTTTTGATCGAAAGGTGGTTTTGGGTTCTAGGGGTCATGATCGGTTAATATCTACAGAAATTTTTCGGAAGACGTGTCATGAGAACCATCTCAGTAGGTATACTTCCTATAAGCGATCTACCTAAATTCAATCTATGTATACTAATTATTGTACATAATGCGAAATATATACTGTGTAGTACCTACTTACTATAAACAACGATAGAACCTGAAATTATGATTTATTTTGAAAGTTATTTTTTGTTATCGTAAGTGCGGATAGTCGTAAGCTGAGGAGAAAGTGTAATCTTAAAATGCAAAGCTACAGATTCGATGAATAAAATAAAGAAAATTAAAAAGAGATAATACTGCGGTCTTTCTATTAACGTGTTTTAACTGGAAATCTGATATATGCAGCACATATAAGTTATATTCTATAGCTGTAAACTTTGTAGAAAAGGATTAAAATGGCTATTGATGTAGCATTTAATCGAAATTTGATGTTGTGATTATATCTATGTTTTTTCCCCTTTTCTTTTATCTACGGTACTTTTTATAGAGATGTTTCAGTTCTATCTAGAAGATACTTTTACAGTTTTGTGTATAAAGCATTTTCTTAAACCGTGAACGTATACGAATTTTCTTCTCTTTCTGAAACAATTTTGGTACAAAATGTGATCGCTTCTTGAAGTCAAATATTTGATCATAAATTATCGACGATTTCAATATTATCACTCCGTTTACAGTTAGTTTGTTGCCACCTGTTAGATTTCCTTGGGAGTGTATCTGAAATCCCGTTCATTGAACCGCAGTGATAGATTCAAGATCTGATTTTGCTCTGCAACAAGGACTACCTATTTGGCAAAGCCAATATTTAAAAAGTGATAGTTCTGCCATGGAAATTTTCCAGATGTTAATTTCACGACATTATCGCAAAAAACTGCCAAATCTCAACCGAAAATAGCGCCAACCCTTTCAAGAAGCCATGCTTCACGGTGTATCTTTTTTTCTGCATGTATCATGCACCCAACAGACAATTTTAATCCGTGGATCGTCGATTCCGTGACAGGATGTACGGGAAGGAACTGCATCTTCACAGGTGATAACCTTCACCTTTCCTACTGGAACATGACTCATACGCATCCCTTCCCACAGATCTTTTTCACCCTCCCCAGACAACTTTTACCAAACACCAACGGGCAGTTCACCCAGAGTTTTCTTTCCTTGCTCCAGTGCACTGGAGACAGGGCTGCCACTTCAGAATGCCAAAATGATGCCAAACTTTCTTCAATAAGGGGTTTCTTAAATTTTCGCAATCGCGATTTCATTTGGGGTATAAAAATATTCGACGACTCCATTTATGAACAAAATATTTTTTTATTGATACCAAGCGTTCATATAAGCATAGGATTACTATATTTTTTTAGATGAAATCCGGAAAAACCAGAGGGGGTCCGAAGGGTCTTAGGAGGTCAAAGTATCATAAAATTATAAATGCTGCCAAAGACCCTCTCTAGCATAAGTTTGAGAAAGTGAAAAAAAAAAAATGTACGACGTCAGAATGCAAAGAATATACAATTTTTATTAATGTTTGGTAATTCAAAATTATAGTAATGAAACGCAGAATTAAAACAAAACTGCCAAAGCTTTAAATTTTCAGTTTGAACTGGAGATTGGGTAAGGGGGCTCATCCACTTTCTCATCAGCAATGGATGTAAACAGTGTAAACAATGAGTTTTCTTTCATTGGCGGAATGACGTCCAATACGTCAGATTTTCTCAATCAAAACCAAATCTCTCTCTCGCCGCATTCACTGAAGTAAATCCGGACTTTTTGAAGATCCGGACTCTAGACCAAATCAAATCCGGAAGTGTGATAACCCTATATAAGCAGGAAAATGAAGCATTAATTGTGATAAACTTAAGCCAGCTAGGCTCTTCGACTTTCTCGTATACTTATAGTGTATGGCATATTTTCTGTTTAGTTTGTAGTATAGTGATAAGAATCGAGAGAAATTTTGGAAGTTATGCGTTTGGGAATTATCATGTTCAAATGCACACGGACGAGAAGACGGACAGAAAGGATTTCTTCCGAAATTTGATACAAATCTACAATTTTGTGTAAGGATCGCATGCTAAATTTCATTTTTGTAGTTAGTTTCATTTTTGAATTGTCGTGTTCACAGGCAGAGAGTCATGATTCCAAAAATATTTCCCTCCTCTATGGTAGGAAGGTCTAAAACGTAGACATTCATCAAAATCTAGAGATCGAATTTTTCTGTGATTACGATATTAACGAGAAAGCAGAAATCTTGGAATGATTAATGTGGAAAATTATAACGGAATGTTTCAAATCTAGATTGATTTCTTTAACTAATATTGAAGAATCTGGCAGAAGCATTCGCTGTTAACGGTTTTCGCGTCCACAAAATGCAATTACACGACTCCTTTTTGAGTTGGATCCCATAGTTTAAGAAACCCTGGTTTAATTGAAGCATCAATTTTCCGATAAACTTTCATAAGAAATTGTGTAGTTTTCATTAAAACGAATATTTATGAAATGATTCGTGTGAAATAAATAAGTTGATGCAAATAAATCGTGTACAAAATGAAATTTAATGTATAAGTGTAAACTACTTGACCAGAAAAATATACAGATCTCATCCATGCTTTAATACCGCAATCAGAACTGGTTTAGAACACCATTTCTATTTAACCCTCACCAATG
>BGPR01002973.1:19989-90857 GCA_013235015.1 Araneus ventricosus
TGGCTACAGGGGAGTTCGTTGTTGGGCATGATTAGGCTCAATCTGGGTGTTGTTGGGCGTCTACATGATTTGCTCGCTGAATTGAGTTTATTAGTTCAGCAGTCATGTTGTGGAAAGTGGTTTGGATCCTCTCTCTTTTCAGGAGGAACGATCCGTAAGTTTATCTTCCTAAAAATCCCTCTGGGGGGCACCTCAAATATGCGGATGAGAAATCACCGGATAAGGCCTGTTGCACACGTCCAATTTGTGCTGGACAGATAATTGGCATCAAAATGCCGGAGAAGCGAATAGCGGCTTCAAGTGCAGTGACAACAGTTGGGCACTGCACATGTACTTGCTGCAGAGCAAAAGTGTTACTGAGTGTGAAAGGGGACGTGGTCATTTCTAACGAAAACTCAAAAGACGAGACAATGGACTGTAACTGTTTTTCATTGCTAAACATAAATCTCTGTGACCAACGCAAACTCAATGGCTCAAGCGAGCCTCACACGACGTGCGCTGATCACAGTCAAATTCACACTGATAAAGATACTAAAAACACAAAATACACACACAGAAAAACCGCTAGAGGGCGTAACAACTGTTATGAGGAGTTAGGCCGGGTAAGGCGGTAACAAAAAGCGTCCGACAATTTTGTGATTCGAGGGGAAATTTTTAAACAAAAGTGTTGGACAAGCCATTAGCGACGCTTTTGCTCTGCAGCAAGCACATGTGCAGTACCAACTGTTGCCACTGTACTTGAAGCCGCTATTCGCTTCTCCGGCATTTTGATGCTAATTATCTGTCCAACACAAATCGGACCTTGTCATGTTGACCACATTTCGGATAACGGGTCGTACCTCTTTCGGGAGGAGTTGGTGCATGGGCCGGTGGTCGACATTTTATAATCGACCACAGTGCCCGTGTTATTATTGTCTTACAATTCCGTCATTCGGTAACCCGGATGCTTAGGCAGGTCGGGGTGCATCGTTAAGGTTTATGGTTATCTTCCTAAAAAAAGAAAAGATTCTGCTACTGCTACGACAGTTTCTTGATTTTTATTACTCGATCATTTTTCGGTTGAAAAATTTAGTTATATTTATTTTATTCGCTATGTGACATTTCATAACCCACGCCGATCCACTCACTAGTACGTTATAGAATGGACAAACGGTCAGCGGGCGATATATGACAAATTATTTCTCTGTATATGTGTTATGCACATATTGTGGTTGCGGGTGAATTGTATTTCATTATTAAGAATTTAAATAAAAAATCTTAGCCAATAAGATCCTCCCTTCCTTCATCCTTCTGAATACGCTTGTCCAGTAATTTAAATTTCATCACGTAATGAAAGAATTTTATTGTGAAATAAAAAAAAAATGTACTGCAGTGAAAACCCACTCCATCGACCACCCTCCGTTCCAAGGGAAATTCGCCCTCAGAGGGGTGACCTCTCTAAAGGGGTTTCCTGTTTGGAATTACAAAATATGTATTTAAACAAGCCCTAATTCATTACGTCTGACGAATTGAATTGTAAGAATAATCTAAAGAAAAAAGTTCTTTATTCTATTTTTTTTTTAGATACAATTTGAGTTTGCTTGAATCTTTCAGCTTTTTCGGATGCAAGGTTTTTTTTTTCAATTTTGTTTTTTAATTGTAAAAGTAAAGCCCTAATAGATTCGGTGGTAGTTTTTGAGGAATGGGCAGTATAACATCTATTTTCTAAGTCTATTGATGTGAAAGTTTCATTTGCTAATGATCGCAATCCATATAAACAGATTCATTGTCAGAGTTCGAATCACCGTCTTAAAGGCGCGAAAACATTCTTGAATGCCCCACGCCCTTAGAGGTGGAAGTTCACTTTTCTGTAAAGGTATGTAAGGAAAATTCTAAGTTTTAAATATTTGGACGAGGATTGTGTATATAATAACCAATATTAAAGATTGGCGTTTGAAATAAAGCTACGAACTATTACTCACTGAACACGAAGCAGTATTTAAGGGTGTTGTGATGAATTTTAGAAGTAAAATAATAATAATAATAAATAAAATAAAAATTTTAAAAAAGAAGGCTTTATAATCAATCAGATGTATTCGATTATAACACCAGCAAGTAAATTCTAAGAAAATCAAATGCGGTTTTAATTGCTTGCCATGCGTGTTGCTTAAATGCACTGAAAAATTTATGAAACATTTCATTCTAGAATAGCTTCTTGAACTTTTTTATCGGGTTAAATGATATACAAAAGGAAACAAACAACAAAAATGTCACCCGTTATCGACTCTGTCACACAAATCAGTTTATTACTTCACTCTTAACACTACATATTACACAGATGATAAAGCTCTCTTTAGTCTCAGCTAAGCGAACACATAGCATGAATTTTTAAGTAAACGATAATTTTTATATAGTATCAGTAATATATTTACATTACAAAACTAAATTAAAACAATTAAATAAGAATAATTTTGACATACGGATGAACTTTTTTTTAATTTAGTAATATTAAATTAATTATTTACTTACAAAAATATTGATTTTTATCGATCTCTTGATTTTGCTTTATTATAGAGCAGTTACGTTTGTATTTAAATTAATGTTGAGAGAACTTATTTGCGAATGATATGTATTAAAGTCTTTTGGAGTAAAATTTAGCACCTGAACCTAATTTTTAAAAAATCGATTAATTGGATTTTATAAAGTTATTGTTATCAGCATCGATTTTGATCGTCTGTTTAAAACATAGAATCGAATTTAAAAAAATCTTTTTGTACACATTTAGTCTGGCTTAAAATCTACTTTGGGGCGATTTTATCTATCTAAGTTCGAGAACTTAAGGAAATTGCTTTATTTTACTTTTCGTAAACAAATTACTGAATTTGAATTAAAATCTAGTTTCCTTTTTCTTACTTTGATAAACATGATAAATTAAATATTAATGAAACTTTTCTTTTTTTCTAGTTATTTTTACCACCGTAGACATTTTGAAAGAAGGTATGGACAGTTATGCAGCAGAAATGGGCTGCGGCATATGATGATGAGAAGGTAAATTAGATTAATTTGATTAATTCTTATTTTGTGCATCAGAATTGAACATTATTAGCTTCTAAGGAAATTTATATTATTTGTTAAAATGTGTAGTTATGCTCTTTGTTTTTAATATTTACTACAATAATTTTTGCTCATTTTATAGTTCTATTGATTCATAATATACTGTATAGATGTTGTACTTTTCATTACTAAAATTATTTATTATCTATAGGGAAGTAATTTTATGTGACATTTTTCGTCTGCTACTAAACAGTTATTTCATAGAAGGTATTTTTTCCTCTTTTAATTGAATAATCGTGATATATTAAAATAATAATTGTATGATGCGATTCAAGAGCTTGTTGATCACATTAATAATAATAGCAATTTTACTTACAGAATCTTATTTCGAAAAATTCTGTTTTTCTACTTGATGAATTTTAGTTGAGTGCATTAAAAATTGTAATTATTTTATCGAATTTTAGTTTTAAATTGGGAAATGGGGAATCTGATAAAACAGTGACGGGGAATCTGACGTTTCTATACTTTACCTGATTGACGTTGGTGAGGTGTGAGTGCTTGGGAGAATGAGCTGATTGCCTTCGTCAAGATCATGAGGTCCTTCTTTAGAAGCTCATTTTTAGCATTAAAGTGGAACATTATCTAATTATCTAACGTAACATAAAGCATGTTGTTTTAATATCAAAGCATAGTTGGACAGAGCAGAAAACTGATCCCCAGGAAACGATACAATATAGTTTAATGACATGAAAAAGTTTTAAAAGTGTGTTATATGTATTGAATGATGTCCATCGGTTATAAGTAAAATATCTATGCTAATTTATAGGTGTTTTCTAGCTTATGTTATTGAAAGTTAGCATTTATCACTTGTTTCATCAATTATATTACATAAAGAAAAAAAACTATTGTTGATGTAATACTATCTTGGAAAGTAAGGATTAAAAATGTTCCATATATTTTCCATCAACCGTTCAAAGACATAAATTTAAAATATGATAGATTCTCAGCAATTGAGAGAGTGAAAATTTCGTTTATTATAATTAGTTAATAAAAATGCACACCACTAAGATGCATTCCTTGGAATTTTTTCGGCCTATTCTTTTAATTAACTCAGGATTCTTAAGTTAAAACTTGAAAAACTTTTCGGTAATATGTCATCTTTCTCTTTTGTTTTATAGTAGCCAAAGACGAAAAATAATGCATTTTTTTTACCCCAAAATTTTCCACAAAATGTAAGCATGTCATAATAGAGTGTGAGATGTTAGATAAAAGGTGCATGCTCAGTGTATCATATAGTTCGACATCTGCCTACAAGTTTAGATGATATTAAGTTACATTTTTATAATTTTAACACCACATAAATTAGACCCATTGTGTCTGAATTTAACGCAAGACGAAGCACATATAAATACCTAAAGAAGAATTTTATATTTCAAATTAGATGAGAACTTCAGTTGCGTTTTACATGCGACTATGACATCACATGAATTGACTCCATCGAAAATCGAAAGTAATGGCGTTTATTTTTATTCTAACTTTCTGATATCAACCTTCCGCATTTTGTTTTTGTCATTCTTCTATCAAAAGTGTTTAAAACATGTAATGACTGTAGCAAAACTCGTGAGAATTACGTATGGAAGCAATCAACATTGTTCTGTATTGTGACGAAACTAGCGTCCTTGTAGCACGGTCTAATTGTCACATTGACAGGATACTTGTTCCCGTTTTCAGCTAAATACATGGCATTTACTCACATTCGTCTTCCTGAGTAAAATATTTTCAGAATCCGATTAATCGTATGTTCACATCACGCAGTTTCTGCTTCCGCGTTGTATAGCATGTTTTTCTTAGGAATATAATTTTGATTATAGTATTTCATTCCCGTCTTCCTACTTCCTGAGGTTCTAGGAATGTATTCGTAGAACTTTACAGTTTGCCCAGTCGCTTAAAACAAAAGGCAGTGAAAATAATTCGTGTTCGTGATCTTCGAAAATTCATTTTTTGTTAGAAGTGATCGTGATGGTAGAAATACCGAAGATGGCTAACTTCGCAGAAATAACAATAAATAAGCAGCAGCTTCGGACAAAGCATCAGATGGTTTTGTAGGTCATTTAATCCGATAAAAATACTTTTATTTATTTTGAAAAGATTCTAGCGCATTTTAATCGTATAAAATCAATCTAAATTTCTGTCGCTTAAAACTTTCCGATATCATCTGTTATATTCTCTGTATTTTTGTAACTTTCTTCCTGTTATTGGTTTATAAAGATCGTCAGAATTGTGAAAACTATTTGAAATGTTCTTGTTTACCAGCTTTATGAAATTTTATTTCAATATAGCAGTACGCGCACGGCGTTGCCCGTGGAATCAGGACTGCAACAAAATGAAAAAAGAAAAAAAAATGCCCACAATGGCATGAAAAAGCTCTAAAAACAAAACAAAAGATACACATTATTGATTTTCCCGCTTATTTTTCTTTGCGATAATGACATTTCAACTTTAGAAAATACAGAGTACGTTAATCCGAAACAATATTAAAAAATTGCGACGTGAAAATAATTATTATAAAGCAAATAAAATATGCGAGACATAAACACGTTAAGACACTGCCGAAAATAATAATCGAAGTCATTCAGTTGAAGGTTATGACATCACTTGCGCTCTGCACCGTCAGCCAATCAAATTGCCTACAACGTTCCGGAAAAGTGTCGCGGGAGGGAGCTCGGTAGATTAAAATTTCTTTCAACTGTCCAGGAAAAAATTAATTAAAAAAAACGGGAAAAGATATTTTAACCGTTCTTGTTTTAAATACGACAGAACCGTTCCAGTTATAAGCTGAAAAAAAATTGGAAAATAATAGTGTTATAGAGCGTTGGATGCATTAAATTTAAAAACAAAAATTGAATTTCGATGGCAAAACTGACTAAAATTCTCAAAATTCAGCAAATTATGTTTGAAGCTCAAAACAAACTTCAGTAAAACGTTAATTGTTTGTTCTATCCGACGGTGCATTGATTGTTTTTCAACGATCATTAGAAAAGATACTACAGCCGTAAATGTGCTAAAAATGACCAAAAACAACAGAAAACGTTAAATAAAAAAAATTTTTGGATTGAATTTTAAATCACACCGGCTTCGAGGTGCATTGAGTCACCATTACGACTACCTGTGTGCCGAATTTCATGACTGTGAGTGTTATAGATTCGTCTGGACATTTCCTTTTATAAGTATAGATAAATGTGTGTGCATGCGATAATTTTTATTTTTCAAAAAAAAAATGTTAACGTTGTTTCCTCAAGATAATCTGCCATATTGTTTCGATATTGTATAATATTCCGACTGTTGAAGGATATAGTTAAAAAAAATTAGTGTAGGATTAGTAAAAATAAATAAATAAAATACCGGAATTTTTATTAAAAAACCCAATGATGATGCCCTATAACTGACTTTTTTCTTTGTTATTATACATACCAAATGCTTGTAGCTCAGTAAGTTATATATGTCTTTTTTATATTAAAAAATATTATACAGTCACACTAAATATCGCTAACATTTTAGATTTACCATTATAACTGTACACTTTTTAAAATTTACATTGAAAATATTTAGATTTTGTTTTCACACTGATTATAACTTCAATTTTTCTTTAAAGTGATATCTAGAGACAAATATTTCTAATTACGAAACATTTTATTTAAATAAAAGACGAAAAAAATATATAGATGAATTTAACCATCTTGTAAATATTTTTTAACGTTTGTAGCATCTGAATACTGAACTTACTATAATGTTTATTTGCAGTTTACTTATGTATGTGTGTTTAATTTCTTTTAGTGCATTGCTGCACTTGAAGCAGGCTGATTCTAAAATAAATTAAAGAAATAAGCAAAACTTTAAAATGCACCCTGTGATGAGCCGGCTTTAATGGATGCTAAATTGGTCGGTCTTTGTACTGGATCGAGCTTCACGGCAAAAATATTAAACATCGAGAGATTTCTTAACTTGTCAGGAGTTTAAAATCTATTACAAAGCTTGATTTTACAATAAATCGACAATTGTTTAGAGAAGAAAATGGCGCCATCGCTATAATTTTTTGATAAAAATGAGTTTCTCTGAATTTTAGAATCGATAATATAGAATTATCTTTAAATATTAGATTAGGTTAGGTTAGGTTATATTAACGTCCCGTTTTGAAGCAACACGAGGGCTATTTAGGGACGGACCTCGTAATTTTGAACCACGGTCAGATGACGAGGACGACATCTGAGCTGGCACCCCCCTCTCCAAACTTCCGCGCCACACCAACGGGAGGACGTTTGGCCACTACGTATGATTTAGCGTGCAACAGGCCCCATACACGGCGGATCTTCAGTGGAATCGGGTTTCGAACCTGCGACCCTCCGGTCCCGAGGTCGAGACCTTACCACTAGGCCACCGCGGCCACTCATTAAATATTAGAGGAGAGTGAATAAAAGAGAGGTTGAGAGAAAAGCACTGAACAAAGCACTCGAATTTTCTGTATATGTTTGTATCATTATTCGCTTTAATAAGATTGAGAATAAATATTTATTAAAATAATAATGAAACAGTATCTTAATAAAATCTCTGGAGAAGAGAGAAATACAATATTTAATTACCTGTTATTGAATCAAAGAAAAATTGAAATCGCTTCACGTGTATTCATAATTCATTTCCCGACAGTAAAAAGAAAGCAATTAAATATTTAGAAAAAGAATCTAACGATTTATACTTAATGCTCTTTGCTCTCTTATGTTGCGTTATGTCTGAAATTTTTTTCATACATTCCATTCAAATTAAATGAGCTCAAATGTTAAAATTAATTTTTAAATACTTTAAAGCAAATTTTTTATCGTAAAATTAGTAATATTTCACTGCCGTCACAATCGACTTTTTCATTATGATTCCAAAATTGGCATTGTTACTCACGTTTCTTTTTTTTTTTTTTGAAATTTGAACCTTTAATTCAGTAAATGAAATAAAATTATGTTTTAATGAAATGTCTGTCAAGAATATCTATATTAATGTAGTGCACGTCTTTCTTTATAGGTATTTCCTTTAGAAAAATCGGTTATTCGTCGATTGCATATTTAAAAACCATGAGACAAACACATCACCTGCTTGTTTACAACAATACATTTAAGTCGCAACGAAAAAGATTTGTCTTATAAATATTTTAAATTCAAATTAAATCCTGAAAATATTTTAAATTTATTTTATTCCTTTGAAAATGTGTTTCAAAAACAAATTATCTCCAAAATGGGTTTTATTTTGTTTTATAAAATGAATTTAAGCCTTTTACGAACAACATATTGATTTCCAAAAATTTTACTTGTATTATGAGTTATAATGTATAGATTGATATGCATACAAGATTAGAAGAATTTAATTTGAAAGGATACACGATTCAACAAATTTTGTTAGTGTGCCATTTATCATGATTCTGAAAGTGTCACTTCATTCGCAACATCGTTTCAATCATTTACAACATTAACGCCTGAAAAATTATACTTGATCCAAATCTATTTTTAGGTTGCATCCTGCAATCCCTGCATCAAGGGGTTGGTTTCTATGGTAACGGACGCACATTGATCCATCCAGAGTCTTGGGCTCAATAGGAGACCTTGCCCTACATACGGTTTCTCTCATACTTCCAGGTCCTGCGTGCTATGTCAAGTGTTTTCTTTCCCTCCCTGTTCTTTCATTCCTATCTTTTGTTCCACCCTCTCCTTGTTGCTCAATGCATATAGTAAATAGGCTTAATTGGATCTGTTCTTATCAGTGGTCTATTCTTTCGTTTGGGGAATGTGATTATTATTTTGTGCAAATGCCTTTCATATTTCATAATGGTTATATAAATTCATTTGAAAAAATGTAATATGTTATTAGTGGAGGTGAAAGAAGTAGTTGGAAATCTAATTAGCGGTGTGCAAAGATGGATGTAGGTTTTGAGTTTTTAATAGAAAAATCTCATTCCATTATGAAGATTTATATTAAAATTAATTATTAATCATTTATAGTCGTTAAAAAACTATTTCTTCATACGTTTATTTCTTAACTTAATGTGTGTAAATGGTTATGATTAATATATTAAATTTTAAATGAAGCAAATTTCTTTAAGAATAAAAAAAATTATTATTTTAAATTATTTTATATGTAAGGATATCTTTGCAAATATCCGGGTTTTTTGTTTAATTTTTCAATTTCTCATTTGTTTCTAAATGTACCATATATAAAAAGCTAAAGTGAGCAGACATACCGGATTAGCCGGAACAGTCTCTGATTTGGACTCTTCGTCATTGATTTATCCGGAGTGTGAATTAAATGTTCCGGATTGTCTCGGTGTTTTATTTATTTATAAATAGTTCATACTTATTGGTTAATTTATCATATTGTAAAAAAAAGATTAACTAAATTTAATTTTTTGAGAAGTTGGCTTCTGATGAATTTGCTTTCTCAGCTTTTACTGCACATAGAATTTTATTATCCTAACATGATCAACGGGGAAGAATCGGCATGAAAGAAAAATAGTAAAAGTAATAATTAAATATATTATTTATACTTTGTCTTTTTCTTCCTGCTTTTTTTAAAAACTTTTTATTGACTATCTGTTTCATTGCTTAAGAGATTTTTTTCTATTTATTTATCATTTTTTTATTTAGTTATTAAATCTGTATGATGCCCTTACCTCCAGTCCCTAGTTCTAGAGTGTTCTCGCTTGAAATTCAGAAAAATCTAGTCATATTTCTTAATAATGAATAAATTCAATTGTAGAAAAAATATTGCGTGTTACTGTTGGAAATGGTTGAGCACGAATATTTTGTGAGCTTTTTTATTCATATGATTTATGTTCGTACGTATTGTTCGATTTTTGAAAGTACCAAGTTAAGAATTCCTGTATTAAAAGCCAGAGTTTGATTTTGGCATCCTGTTTCAAAAAGATTCAGTTGTTTTACTTTTGTTTTCTCTTTTTTCTTGCTTAAGTATTAATTGTGTGTTGTTAATAAATTTTTATTATTGGTTAATATTTTTCTTTAATGTGTTCTTCTTCTTTTAGATATAAAAGGAGAAAGGCAATGTTAGTCTGATTCATTTTTAATTTGCCGATGAATATGGACGAATTTTCTAGTTTGTTTATTTTGGATTCATTGACCTTTTTCCGGTAATCCTCCGATTATCGTCAAATCCATTAAGATACTCTATCAAACGCCAAGTTCGAATCAATCCTTTCTTTAGTACACAAAGCGTTGAATTCTGTGTTCTTTGAGTTCGTGTAATCCTTTTTATATAAATCGATTTAAAAAACTCTTAAAACGGCTAAACTCCAAATGGAACGATTATAATTAGCTAATTCTTTTGGTTAAACATTTAGCGCCAACTGTTATTTAATTTAAATTATATAGTTAAAAATTTAACCGCCAAACAAGCCTTAGAAGTCGCCAAAAAAGCGATAACGAACAATTATGGAAGCCTTTTCACAAAATTAGGGTTTTATTTTAAGTAAACATTTAGAGTTACAGCAATATGAACATAAAATTTAATATTTTTGAAGTAGCCTTAAGCCATAACATTAGAAAACTCTACTTTAAACATTAATTAACATCTTCAAACAGAGTGTTGAAATTTTGAAGATTCCTATTGACTTAGGATTACCACCGGAAGTCGGTGGATATGGCGGAAGTTCTACTTTAATGTAAATTAACAAAACAGAAAGCTCGTCCATTCCTAGTACTAAATTTTTACGTCAGTAGAGAAAAGTATCGTCTGCTTAGAATTACCGGACTTCGTTGTTTAAAAAAAAACGACGACAATTTTAGACTACTACCAACTGTGCAAACATTATTCTGCTTAGTATTTATTCTTCTACGAAATAGTTTATATTTTTTGTAACTTTAAGCTTTCACCTGTGTTCTATATAAAATAATATCACTCAGAAGTCTTAGTCATCGCTAAATATTTACCACTTTTTTTTTTTATGTGATTCGTAAGAATTCTTAAAATAGGCTTCCGTACACCTTTCAGTGTATAGACCAAAAGAGTTTCCATTTTTTCTTGTAATTCATATACGACGAAACACTTTTTTCCCTTAATACCATAAATATACGAGAATTTCATCGCGATTGCAATAACATTATTTTGTCAGTATTCTCGGCTTGTTGAAAATGTTAGAGTGTCGCAGCACAAACCAGTAACCGAAAGCGGGTTAAGTGATAAAAGTGCTACAAAATGTCAACTGAGAACAGGGGTTCAGTTGAAGTATGGCTATCGTTAAAGCTCTTCGTATGGGTCGTCTTAAGGAAAAAAATGGCAAAGAGGGCGGTATTTTTAGACGGTTTTTAGTATCTTCTAAGAAAAGCCAGGTGCTCAGGACATGTGTTTATAAACGTCTGGATTCTTACAGAAGTAGGTCTTTCCTTTTCTCAGAAATATGGCAAGGTAACGAAAAATGTTTTTCAAGGTTGAATTTTGTTACTTTTGAAAATATATGGGATGGAATTTTATTTCCCTTAAATATTTTTTTAAACCCACGTCGGCCCACTCACCCAAAGGGTTTAGAGTTTTTTAAAGGTCGACGGCCCTTAAATATTTTACGCAATATTTCATTATATTAATGAAAATGTGTAAGTCGATTTTTCTTTAATCGATTTGTTAAAATAGCAAAGTATACAAGGGACACGATATGGGCAACGTTAACAATATTTTTATTTACACTTCTTTAATAATATTTATTAAACCAGAAAGATATTTTCACTATCAGAAATGTTGGAAGTTGAAGGTTTTTTTCTTTTTTTTTCTTTTATCGCATGTGAAATTTGGAGCCTACTTAAGAAAAGCTGCAACATTAAAGATATTGATTCAGTTTGCAGGCAAATGTAATTTTCCGTTAAGTTCCTTTGTGTTATTTGATAATTATTGTGATACTCCTCTATCGCAGCGGTTCCCAACCTTTTTGGTTGCGCGGACAACTGTTGTATATATTTGTAATAATCTCACTTAATTTTATTTCAAATTCTAATATTATATATTTTAAAATCTTAATGTATTCCAAAATCACTTTTCTAAAACTCCAGTTTCGTTCTTTTCCCGCGCTGGAGGTATATTAAATCTCTCGTTTTGACATATTTATTACTAAAAGAATATTTTAATCGTTTTCACGCGCGCACAAATCGCTAAACAAGCGACTTATTGTTGCCGTGCATTTTCCCTAAAACTCTTACGCTATATAATAAAAATAGCTATTATTCCCTTCACTTTGATCACGTGTCTATCTGTTAAATCCCTACCTGAGAAAAAGCAGGGATTTTCTGCTCTCTTTTGGCATGAAACTTAAACTATGATGTAGTTACATTCCGTCATTCTCCCATAATAAAATGAAATTTAGAATAACTCGGCATGTTTTGTTATGTAACGACTACAACAACGAATACATTTTATATATATATAAAAATTGCGGCCCACTAACTAAATTTAAAAGTAAAAAAAAAAATATATAAACACATATAGTACATTTATATATTATATGCACTTCCCACTTAAGGGGGCACGCGAAATATGGGGATGAAAACCTGCTTTATAAGTAAGCAGAGTCTCGCTTCCCGTGGGATATAGTAATTGTGGGGGTTGAATTAACCTCCGCCGATGACGGGCCATTTCTCTTAAGTGAGGGGGCCTTCGCATGAGCCGCTCGTAATAAGGACTATTATGCGAGGGTCACAGTGCCCGATTAATTGTCGCGGCGGCCGGGTAATTTAGGTTATCCGCGTGCCTAGGCTGGTCGGAATAATTCATTCGTTTATGGTTTTATATATTATATCGTCGTTGTTCAGGCAGAAGCCACAAAAACATTTTGATGGACTACTGCTAAATGACCACTCTTGATATTCTATGTAAGTATATATATAATACTAATGATCACTCTTGATATTCTATAATATAGTGTTATTCTAAAATGTTAATTATGGAAAAAAATGATAAAAGTTCAATTCTTGGTTGGTGCCAAAGGTTAAAATTTAGATTTATATATTCAATTATTAAACCAATACTGGGTGCTGAAACATGAATACAATAATATGCAATTTTGCAACACTTCATTGAGTAAGTATCTACCTTTACAGTTACCTAAAAAAATATTTGGCCGAAGATGCAGAAAGAGCTGAAAACATATTTAGTACAATTGCAATTGTGAAAATAATTAAAGAGATTAAAACAGAATCAGAATTTTAAATTTAAAACTCTTTTATTTAACAATTTTTATTCTAGAAAGTTACTGCCAACAACATTTTAAGTTAAGAAAATAGAAAGAACAAAATTTTAGAGATGCACAACTCAAAAGACATTTTGTAATCAACAATGATATATATGCATATATAGGGTGTCCAACAAAGGACTCCCTCATTTTAAAATTAAATAACTCGGCAACGGAGATCGATAGCAGAACGAAACCAGTGATATGCTTAGTCTGAAAGCCGTAAAAATCTGATACAAAAGTTTCAAAATTAGTTATAAATGTTGCCGACAGGTGGCGCTGTACGTTGTAATCACAGTTCAGATTTCGAGAAGAAAGCTATAAACTGTCATTTGCAAGTAATCGTTGCAATCGCATCACAATCGATTCAAATCAGGCATTTTTCGTGCTTGCCAAGGACAGTTTATAGATTTCTTATCGGATTCTGAATAGATATTACAACCTGCAGCGCCACCTGTCGGCAACATTTATAACTAATTTTGAAACTTTTGTATCAGATTTTTACGGCTTTCAGATTAAGCATATCACTGGTTTCGTTCTTCTATCGATCTCCGTTGCCGAGTTATTTAATTTTAAAATGAGGGAGTCCTTTGTTGGACACCCTGTATATTTTAGCAAAATCTTAAACAAATTAGCAAATGTAAAAAAATATACCCTTCCACAATAACCATTATGAATTGAATCTGCACTGAATGAGGGTTAAACCAGACTTGCAATCATGTACCTTGGAATGTACTGAGATTATTCAATATTTGAACTTAATGTTCGTTGACACAAAACATTTCTTGAATCAGTCGAAGCAACACACCTCAAGGTGGAAGCATGGTTAGCAAGGAAGCAAGGTGGTTAGCATGGAAAACCAAGTTTTCCCAGATTTACTGTAGACTTGTAAACTCATTCTAGTACATATACTTGTAGCACAAATTTTCACAAGAGGCATCACACGTTCTTAAACAACGGAAATTGTCAGGATGAAAACCACAAAAAATAAACTTGAAGCATAACACAGGCGATTCCAAAAGAATATTTTTCTGGAACGGTGTTGAGAAATGGTGTTCTTTCATTCCTATGCCACCATGTTGCAGAACTTTATACACAGGAAAGCAATTACTGCTATTCACTTTTCAAAATGGCACGACATATTTCATTCACTTTCGCAAACTTTTTCTGTTCAGCTTCAGATCAGAAACTATCCGATTTGCGCTATTTAGAAGTCAATGGTTTTCTCTCTTGCATACTGTCATGGAGAAATCATACTAAAAACGTACCATTTCTTTCTTCTTTTAAATTGAAAATACTGCAGGCACAAGCTCCCTGAAGGCCCAAAGGCCTCCAGGAGCCCGCAGGTGCAACCACTTCGAGCAAGTTTCGACTCGTTAAATTTCAAATCGCACAAAGGAATCCTTCCAGTCAGGAAGACGCTAAAGTCCTTTCACACAAAAATTTATACGCGGAACAGGATGGCGAGAAAATAGTTCCGTTAAATTAATTCGATTTATAATTTAATAAACTTGAAACATTAAAGGAAAAGACATAAAAAGGTAAGGCAATTAATATTTAAGTTGATTACTAAGTAAATAATTAGGAAAAAATTAGATATTTAATAAAACTGTTAAAAATTACCGTTTAAATTTCAAAAGTTGCCAGAGATGCCACAAGATACTAAATAAACTTTGGTGGCGAAGATTTAAATATTTAAAATTACTGATAAAGCCGAAAAAGGATGTAGTTGCATTTTTTGCAATCTAACATATAGAAGACTTGAAAACAATCTGGGTTTTCATTTATACTTGCGATACCTGTATTGCTTTGATATTGTGGATCTTCGCACTGTAATGACCAGCATTAAATATATCTAAAATTTATTATTACTTATGTGAAGTTATTATTTCTGTTTTATTTAATCATATTGCTCATGTATTCTAATAGTTATGAAATGAAAATATTATTATTATTGACTTTCTGTTACAGTTTATTTTCTTGTACGATGGGTGGTTGGTTTAAGAAAAGTTCGGAAGTGGACAAATGAGCCAAAGAATACTTTCGCAAAGATTTTTATGTTTGGATAACTGACACATGTTCTGGTAACGAACACCGCTCAGAGCAAGTAGAAGAAGAACCGTCTTTATATATATTTGTAAGATTTGTAGAATTGGATTTTACTGTAATCTGTTGGCGTCGTCACGGAAGAGATGGCAGTACAGTGGACTCTCTCTAATCCGACACTCGTTACTCCGATACTCCCACTAGTCCGACGCACCTGTTGGAACATGTTACTTGGTGATGGGTCATTCTTTCCTGTTAAAACTTGAAACTTTCTCTCTTTCTGTATGTGATTTTTCTATTGACCCTCTATAGTCTGGACACTCTTTATAATCCGACAGGTGTCTGGTCCCATATATGTCGGATTAGAAAGAGTTTACTATAATGAAAGTTGCTAGAACAGCAAATTAGCTATGTGAAGAGATGAGAACGGAAATCGAAAATGAAAAGTATGACATGTTGTACGTCTATCAACAATTTCTGGAAGGAGATTCTGACAATTGCATATATAATTTTTTTTTCATACGTAGTTGATTTCTTTTTTCTTAGTTTGTAGGCTTGTTATTGGATTTTTTATTTAAAAAAATATCTAAGCCGAAAATGGAGCTTAAAAGAAGTGGATTGTCAAGAACCTCGCTCTTCTTAGAAACAACGCAAGATAATTATTATTTTTATCATGTATTGTATGGTGCGTCAGCATATATTATTGTTATCACATATAAATCAATGTAATAAGAAATTATAAAACAAATTATTAAAAAACAACGTTCTTGAACGGATTATGTACTTTTACCGATCCCCCACTGTATTGTCGTTACATAAAAGAGTTGGGAGATATTATATACTGACTAGCAGTACGCGCACGGCGTTGCCCGTGGAAACAGGACTTCAACAGGAATGAAAAAAAAAAAAAAAAACGCCCACAATGACATGAAAAAGTTTTGAAAACAAAATCAAAACAAAAGATACACATTATTGATTTTCCCGCTTATTTTTTTTTTTTCGCGATAAACAATATTAAAAAATTGCAACGTGAAAATTATTATACTGCAAGCAAAGTATGCGAGATGAATAAATGCGTTAAGTTACTGCCGAAAATAATAATCAGTCATTCAATTCAAGGTTATGACGTCACCTCCCCTTCAACCAATCACATAGCTATCTGCGTTCCGAAGTGCCGTGCCGCGCGACGAACTCTCTCCAGAAAAATAACTCTCAACCGCCCAGAAATAAATTAATTAAAAAAAAACTTGAAAAGATATTTTAACCGTTGTTGTTTTAAATCCGACACAACCGTTCTACCTATATGCTGAAAAAAAATTGAAAATAATAGTGTTATTAGAAAGTCGGATGCAACAAATTTAAAATCAAAAGTAACATCTTGAAGCCAAAACTGGGTATTTTTAAAAAATTTCTCAAAATTCAGTAAATTGCGTTAGGAATTCAAAACTAACTTCATTAGAACGGAAATCGCGTGCTCTTTCCGATGGTCTATCTATTTTTGTCGTACAATTATTTGAAACCATTCTATTGAGAAATTAGTGCGAAAAATCAACCAAAACAACACAAAACATTAAATAAAAAAATTTCTAGATTAAAATTTAAAATTTCGGCTTCGAGGTGCATTCAGTCACCATTACGACTACCTGTGTGCCAAATTTCATGGCTGTAAGTGCGATAGATTCGTCTGGACATCGCAGGCAAACACACACACACGCACGCACACAAACATTGCCTTTTATAATAAGTACTAGCAGAACGCGCACGGCGTTGCCCGTGGAATCAGGACTTCAAAAACATGAAAAAAAAAAATCGCCCACAATGACACGAAAAAGTTTTGAAACAAAATCAAAACAAAAGATACACATTGATTTTCCCGCGATAATGACATGTAGAAAAGCAGTACAGAGTACGTTATTCCAAAACAATAATAAAAAAAAAAATTGCAACGTGAAAATCTTTAATATACAGCAATGGTGTATCTAAGTTATGCTGATGTAATACAGTCTCAAACCACAATACCGTGACGTTTCAAGGTCACGACAGTACCCCCTTCGTCACCCCCCTGGAGCTTGCGTGAAAAGCTATGGCACATTTTACGCAGATGGTAAAGAAACTCTTTTAGCTCATCACGAAAAAAATTCTCTCATAATTCAGCAAAGCCAACTTATCACCCATGTCAGAATCTTCCAGCACTGCTTAATTTACGACTAAACCCTTGCGTCCAACGAAATGATTTCAAATTATTCCTAGCAAAACATGCTAAAAATTGAGGAGAGAATAATTCCAACAGATGGCGCTAGCCGTAGCCAGGGAGAAACTCACAGTTCCGGAGAAAGAACTTCATTCGAAAAGAATTTTTTTAACCCTTTAAGAAAAAAAATTATTAAGAACGAACGGACAAAGATATTTTAACCGTTCTTGTTTTAAATGAGAGATAAATACCTCTGTTGTTACCATAAAAAAACTGAAAATCATAGGTTTATTAGAACGTTGGATGCGATGGAAAAAACATTGACAGTTAAAAATATAAGGAGAAAGTGACAATTTTTAAAAAAATTCTCAAAATTCAGTAAATTACGTTAGAAATTCAAAACTAACTTCATTAGAACGGAAATCGCGTGCTCTTTCCGATGGTGTATATATTTTTATCGTAAACTTATTCGTAACTATTCTATTGAGAAATTAGTGCGAAAAATCAACCAAAACAACACAAAACATTAAATAAAAAAAATTCTAGATTAAAATTTAAAATTTCGGCTTCGAGGTGCATTCAGTCACCATTACGACTACCTGTGTGCCAAATTTCATGGCTGTAAGTGCGATAGATTCGTCTGGACATCGCAGACAAACACGCACACACACACACAAACATTGCCTTTTATAAGTATAGATGATTCTCGGATTCCGAAACCCTCCACGTTTTGCGCATGCGTCAGGCGGAGTTGATTTCACCAAAATAGAGATTAAATGAAAAATAGAGGGGGAGATGTTTACATTTTACTTAGCATGACCTAACAAATAACTCCGGAAATCGTTCATCCTGCTCATTGCTTGTCACCCCTCTCCGGAGTAAAATCGTCCAAAAGTGCTAGTCTTGGCATTCTGAAACCATCAGTATTTGCTATTTTGAAGTACGAATTAATATCGAATCTCCTTCTATTTTAACGTTTATCAAATCAAGCTTTCCGAGGCTTACTCCTGCAATTAGGACAGAGATTAATAACTTGACATCTTTCGCACCAACAATAACTGTCTCATCACCTTTTAGCAAGAGATGAAATTCAAGAGGATTTTGCTGAGGAGGCAAGCGTGTAGGGCATCTCAACATGAAAGAAAGGGTGCGGCTGGTGGTGAAAACTCGGTATCTCGGCCAGTCTTTGATTCGTACGTCAGCAATCCATAACTCATAGACACCCTGCTGCGATGATCGACAACGGCCCTTTTTAATGTAGACCGTTGTCCTAAACTGCACAAAGGCCTCTTATGTCTTGTTGGCAAATGAATTTCTTTTACTTGCCGTATCAGATGATGATGGATTCATCGCACAGCGTCCGTCTTGTGTATGTCAATAAGGTTAAAGGTTAGTAGTTGGGCAAGTGGATACGGTTTTTAACGCAGTTTTTATATTCTCTCGAACTGGCTTCGCATGTACGTACAAATTGTTGGATTGAGATTTTACAGTCTTATTTTCATCGTGGTGCTTTTATACTTTATAGTGTCTGCTTGAAATTAATTGGCCTGTCTACATCTTTGCTGAGAATCATAAAAGTTTTAATTTCACGATGTTTTATATCTGTTTGGATAAAAGATGGTAGTAGAAACAGTAGAAGCTTTGAATGACTAAAGGATAACATCAGTTTTGCATTTTAAAAAGTTATTACAATATGACTGCTTAAATTGAGGATCTTTCATGAAAACTCTTTTCTAGACATTTAAATGCCCTTTCTACTAAACCTCAAACTGTTTTTTTTTTAAATTTTTAACATACAGCTTCACTAATTTTTGATCATCATCCTTCTGGAAGTAAGTAAGTAGCAATAAGCGAGAATATCACACAAGTCTTCTTAGTTTAGTTTGGTCTGGTTTTGCAGAGCAGAATTCAAATTTCATTTTGCAGTTTACAAAATATATTTTAATTCTTTTTCTGTCTTAACTTAATTCTCTTATGTAATGGTTATATGTAGCATATTTTACGACGATTCGTAAAGCTTCAATAATTAATTAAAAATAGAAACAGATGTATCTCGAAACGATATCAGCGAAGGCGTATAATATGTTTTTTTCAACAGCAATGAATTTAACGATATACATTTGACGGTTTGTTTATACTATTGTTTTCCTTTTGAAATTTTATTTTCTCCAATTTTCTATCCAGTTGATTGAATTTGAAATTCAAGAATTTTTAAAAAATCTTTTAAAAAGAGTTTTAATAATTACGGTGTGGTATTTATAACCGATATTGCTACTCTTTCATCGAAGTCGATACATAGCATTTTCAATCAGTTGAACTAAATATAAAATATATTATGTGATAAGCACCAATCGCATAATATTAATAAAATATTATCAGCATAATATTGAAATCTACAAAAATAAATCGCAATATTTACGAAGTTAATATTAGATTTCATCAGGTTTGTCAATTGAAAAATTATCATTTCCGTACTGATAATTTTTCAATTTATTTTTGGATAAATTACTTATATACTCACTTAATAACCGTTTTATCTAACTTAATTAAGTGTACAGTAGAATTCGGGCTAATTGGGGCTGACTTCTGTTCGGATCCCGGGAAATTCGGATTATTCGAGAAATTGTAAAATACTCTTGATATACCAAATGCAGTAGAGTTATTGACTCTGGGTCTCTGTGAAGGCGTACGGAAAGAGCACGCGGCGATTTGCACGGTACAGTGGCAAACAAATTGAGGGTAAAAAAGAAGATATCTGAGTTTGTTTCTACTAATTAAGGTGTTGTATTCATTCTTAAAGACCAATTCGAATATTTCTTCTAAGTTAGGAATGAACATTAGCTTTGTTTCTGATCCGTAATTGTTATTTTTTCTTCATTTTTGAGAAAATTAAAAAAAATGATGTTCGGATTATCCGAAATTTCGGACTCCTGTCGTTCGGATTTCGGGGTTCAACTGCATTAATTTAAAAAAATTCTGAAGGTAATGTTATTTCAAAACAAAGTCGCTGTTGACCTCTTTGTTTTGCGACACAGTTAAATTTTATTCATTTCAGAACTGGAGTAATAGCATCTGCGCGCACCACAGCTTATCAAATATCAGAAGTATTTTGCTTGTTTACTTTTAGGCTGACAGGAAACTTGGAATTTGTTTAAGCTCTTTGTAAAACAGAAGTGTGATGGAACAGCTGGTGAGCTAGATGGAATGACAAGGTTGTTGATGTTTCGTTCGATGAAATTCTTCACGTAGACTTACTAATGTAATGTATTCAAAAATACTGAATGTCTAAGTTGAAGGCGTTTTAATTTTCGGTGTCGCCCTTTAAGAAGTGTACGTTTACAGCCAAGGGAAATAAGATCAACATCAAGTTTCGTTAAAATGTTTTATAGCAGCGCGTCAGCTGTTTGGAGTATTAATTAATCATTTGAAAAAAATGATGAAAAATGAATAATAAATAAATTAAATAACCTTTATATGACAATTTAATCTAAATGAATCCCAACATGAAGTCCACGCCCCATTGGGGCGCAATTCAAAAAGGGGGGGGGGGAATCGGCTGGATTTAACACAACAGGGAGACTTGAGACTGAAGCTAACTAAATTGGGACCTAACATTAAATGCAGCAAGCGTCAAGGGTAGAATCTCAGTAAATTTAAATAACAAATAATTATTAATAATTAAAATAATACAGAAAAATCTATCATTAAAATTATTTCGTTCTTGAACTTCAGTTCTCCAAAAAAGTTCTTCAGTTCCTTCTTGAAAATTTTTTTGCTGTGTTTCTCAACAAATTCCTGATTATTTCTTCCTGAAACCTATTATTGACGTTCCTTCAATGAACAAATCAATTTTTGAATAATAAAATTATGTATATGTTACATAGGGGCATAAGAATTTTAGAAAGGCGTAAGTGGGAGGCTTTGCACAAAGAAGGTTAGAAAACACTGATGTAGAGCGTCATTAATGACGAAATCATGCGTTTATAGAGAGAAAACAAGATTATTATGAAGTTTTTTTAAAATTTTATACAGCATCACGTCAGTAATCAATCACTTCAAAATAAATAAATAAAATAAAAAAATCTTTAAATGTCAAATGCGTTGCCAATTAACAATGCTTCTGTCTTGGATATGCTTAGGGAAAATTAATATCTGCTGCTTTTCTAATTAATTGAGGTTCATTTTTAAATCAAGGCAAATTAAAAATTAGTATTGACCCTTATAGACGCAAATGAATAAAACCTACAGTAGCTGGCAGAAATGGTGAAAGTTAGAGTTACAATGTGTCATATTTTTTGTAGGTTTTACATTTACGTTCTGAAATTTTTAGGAAATTCTGATGCTTAGAGTTCATCTTTCTTCCTGTTTTTCTCAGAGTATTTCTGAGTAAACTTCAAGAAAATTCGTTGGGTGGTGTTTATTATTTTTATTATACAAAATTGAATAGATACAAACACATTAACGTTAATTTTTTTTAGATTAAATTATCTTAGTAATTCATCTTTGAATGTGATTTATTTCCTTTGATTTATTAATAATGTAAACACAACTGAAAAACACCCTTTTATTAGAGAGAAGATTTAATTTAGCAAGGAATTCTATTTGTCATTTTCACATTGAAAACATTTTACCATTTTTCCTTTTTCAGGCTTCATTTTATCCTCTAATTATTAAGAATATTCATTCCTTATTTTATCATAATGATGAAATATTATTGTACTTAAAAAATGTGGTTTTTATGCTTAAAAAATGGTTTTAAAAATAAATTTAAATTGTTCGTATGCGTCTAATTATATGGCTACTTGGTAAATTAAAAACGAAAGTGAAGCAGTTTATTCTGGTTTTCAGTGAATATAAATAAATATGCTTTTTCAGCATGCAGTATTAATTTCTCTTACGCACCGAAAATTCCAGCAGCTGATGGCATGACCGTGTTTTGAATTTGGTAAGGCAATGCAATTTTTGGAGGCTAAATTTGACAACCGCCTCCGCCCCCTGACTGGTTACCCCAGGTCATGTGATCACTACAGCTGGATGACTGGGCAGCTGGCCTGTTGTGGTGCCCCCGTCTCCTCTCGCACTTACCAGCGCCTGTGTTGTTACCGCATCGCCTCTGTCTGCGAGGTTCTTGGCCCACATGGGTGGAGGGTTGTTCCGAATTGGCGAGTATTCCCTCATCTTGGCGTATGTTATATTTTGGCTTAATTGCTTAATATTCCCAATGGATTTGTAAATTTCACAAAGCGAAAAGGTAGCTTGTTTAATCCAGCGCAGTGATACATGCTTGCATCACTTACATTTTTGCTTTTTCAAATTAATGTTTCACAGTTTATTAATTATTTAAGGAAATATTTTACTTATATTGCATTTTTGTCTTGAAGTAGAAAAGTATTTTTAATCCATATAAATTCTAATTTAGCAATTACGATTTTTAATTAATTTATTTCGTCTAATAAATTATAATTTTTTTATATTTAAAACTTATGTTCGGAGTTTTTTTCTTCTATATCCTTTATTTTGTAGTAATTATTTATTTTTCAATTTATTAGCGCTAACGGAAGATATTTTTAAAACGTGTGTACATATGCAATATCTATTCCTTGAATTATAGTTTACAATCTATGCATCATTTGGAATTTAAAGACAAGTATTTCACTTTTCGAAAATTAAAAAGAAGTAAGAGTTTGCTTAACAGCTTAAATTTGTTGTTTAATACATTATTTTTATTTATGAATCCTATAATGATTCGTTATATTCTAATAATCCACTTTTTTTAAGCTGAAAACTTGATCATATTTCAAGTTTTTTACGTTTTTTGAAGTTTTTCCGCCTCGATAACCTAGGAAACATATTAAATACATTACGACATATGCATGTTACTTTAACATTTGTAAATAGAATTCAGTTTGTAGCTAGTCGTGCTCGTGACATGAACGAATAAAGAAGTAAATAAAAGAAGTTTGTCATAAAATATAACCAAAAATATTTTGAAATTCTTGTTCTAAAAGTTAAATTATTTTTCTTTCTTTTTTTTCTATTCTTTACTGTTGCGAAATCATGTTTGTGCAAAATTATTTCCCACTAAAACTTCTCAGTACTGCGAAATTAATTACATAACGAAGTTGATAAATTTTTCTTCTTTTCTCTTTTGATGTTCTTTCCCCCCCCCTAACTCACTAACTTTAAAGTCATTTGTCGCTTGAATATTATGTTTTAATTTTAATAGTTATGAATTATGAAATGCTTACAAAATATGAAATTAATTGAAATAGGATTTGAATAGTAATTGAAGAATAAGGATTTTTTTCTTTTATTTGTGGATTATTGTAGTAGATTATTTCTAGCAAGTAAACAGCTGGGAAGATTAGTTTTTGATATTATTCTTTCAGCTATTTATCAACTGCCCCTTATCAGAGTTTGTAGCATATTTAAAAAGACTTTTAAAAAGTGCTGAGGGATATTTTCAAAAAAATTGAGCAATTAATATTAATTATTTCATCAATCAACAGTAATAGTGATAGATATATTTAGGAGCAAAAGGAGACATCTGAATGAAATCATATCACGTGACTTCGCAGTCACATGACACGCAATAGACATATCCAGCATATAACTGTACTTTGTCTTACGTTGTGGTGTAATTGTGGTGGTTGTTGTGTGTGTAATGAAACATCCTTTTCCTTCTGCAAAATTTTCAATAAATTCCAAAATGAAATAGGCGTGACACATTTGGCTTGTATCACGTGAGTTGGAAAAAGATATCCCCATATTTGATTCATTTGAAGCTGGTGATCGAGATTTCCTACATGAAAAACAGAGGTGATTTGTCTGTGTCTTAATTTCCCTGAATAAGTCTTGATTCCATTCACTGTTTTCAGTCTATTTCTCTTAAAACAAATATATCAGTTAAATGGGTGGTGTTACCAATTGTAAAGTTATTAAATATTCCAGATGAGTTAAGGATCTTCAAGTGTTGACCTTTTACTATTTAAGACAAATTGAAATAAATGAATAATTTGTGTTGTGTTGCCCAGTTGTTCTATGGCGAACTGATGATAGATGTAATGATACGTTAATACACGAGTTTATGATAGGTGTATTGTTTCGGGCGAAATTTTAGGTATATTCCTCATAGGAAGGCTGCCTATTCAAATGGGTCTCATGACACGACTTCGGGAAAACTTCTACTCAGTTTCTCCGATGAGGGATATATTGTAGGGAGGGTGAAAGTTTCGGCCGAGTTCGTAGATATGCCTTCCAATTCTAAATGGTGGGTTTAAAATTTTCATTTCCCTATAACTTCCTTATGATTAAAGATAGAAAGATTATTCAAATTAGGAAAATTATCGCCTTATTATAAGGAACAACTTTTGTACTAGAAATGTTTCGACAACTACAGTCACTTAGAAGTTAGGGGTTGAAAAGTTATTTTCAACTCCTAACTTCTATGTGATGCTTCGTTGGAAAGGTCTCATCAGTTACATTCTCTTCCACCCCTTTTCATCCTTATAGCTCTAATCCTTATGAAATTAAAGATGGAAATGACGCAAAGGGGAAATTTGCTTTTCATTATATCTCCGGACAAAAGGAATCTACTTTTGCCTTCCGGCTTGCTGACAGTAATTTTTTAAATACTTCTATTTAATACGAAGTTTTTTTTTAAGTTAATTTTCTCAATAACATATATCGCTGTGAATCAAGTGACTTTCTATTCTGCAAATGTGAAGACTTAGTCTGACAGTATTCTTATGTGATTACTCATTTGAGTTCAGTGATATTAATTTTGATCGAGAAACATTTATTTGCTCCTAGCTCGAATGATTACTTTATACAATGGCGTATAAGATTCTCAGATAAGTTGTTTTGGATATTCGCTAAACAGACATTTATTAAGAAATGAAAATTTAAACGAAGTTTATAGCAAACAGAACATTTTTTTTTTCTTTTGAAGATTTATATCAAAAGTGCTTTTTTAGGAAAATTCTTTCTTGTTCTTATTAAAACATGCAGTTTTGATTTGACAACTGTTTTCCTCCGAAACAAAAACTAGTAAATAACAAATTTATATACTCATTAAAATAATTTATACTGAAGATTTACCGAAAAATATTTCAATCTGATAGAACTTGAAAATTTTATTTCTTTATCTGTTTTAGTTTTTTCCAAAGACACAATAACCTTTCTCAATACTTCTAATTATTTTTATCGAGTGGTGCAAAAGGAATTTTTCCAGTGTAAATGCATAAAAAAAAGTGGAAAGAACGTGCGCACGTTATAAATTATACTGTTTATTGAAACTGTCGATATGTTTTATCTCAAACTAGATAAAAATAAGAGCTTTCTTCCTTTTCTGCTTTTTTTCCCTTCATTTTATTCAACAGGATATTTCTTTCAGTAAATTCTAGTTATCATTAAAAATGTTCTTGGATTCATTCAAAAATGCTCTGATTCATTGATTTATATTAAGATTTTTTTAATTCTATTATCTGTCTCTCTTTATAATTTTTCTTTTTTGTGGTTTTTTTGGGGGGATGTTTGTCATTATCCTAGATTTTAACCGCTAAACTAAGTATTTTTTTTTATTTAAGAAAACTGTTTTGAAATTCTTGTTATTCAGTGACGATTTTAATGGAGTATACATAGAAAAGCTACGAGCGATTGCATCATAATCAGTGGCGAATCCGGGGGGGGGGCTATGGGACTGCAGCCCTCCCAGAGCTAAGTCAGAATTCTTGATTTTATTTAAAATCATTACAACTGTTTGTTCTTAATTTCCCTTTCAAAAAAATAATAATAAAAACGTGTCAACATTGCTTTTTGGCTTAACAAGCTCGAAAATTTTCCTACATTTCTAGTCATTTCACTTGCACTTGTAGCGTTGGCGAGGTCGAAAACATTTTTTGGGCAGCAGTACTCCAAAAAACACGTACTGTTTTTTGGATTTGTGATTTCAGAGGCATTTCGGATAACCCGAGTTCGGTTAATCGGGGTTTTATTGTAATACCGAACGCTTCGATAAAGCAGAAATTAAATAGCCAGATGGTTTTGAAATGGTTCAACCGGCGGTTCCAAACTTTCTCGATTCTCGGCGTCCTTTGCTGAATCCAGATTTTTCCAAGCCATAATACTCCGCAAGTACGTTTTACAAAATAGTTGAAAATGTTTGCATAGCTTAACTAAAAATAAATAAAATTATAAAAAATGTATGATATCTCGCGGGGCCTCTTAAGGAATCGAGACTCCCCAGTGTGCTGAGGCGCACACTTGCGGAATCGCTGGGTAAAATAATTTAAATCGTTAAGGACGATCAATTGGTGCAATTAAGACCCTCATATCAATTCGTATAAAAATTGTCAAAGATAAACTATTTATTTTTACCATGGGATGAATACATTTAAATCTCCGTATTGGAGAAATTTTAAATCCTTATTTAAGAATTTGTGTGGAAATTCGGTGGCATTCCTAAAATCTGCTGTCTTTCTTTTATAATTAGGAAACGTTTTCTTAATTGTTTGTTTGGAATATAGCATTTTTGAACTTTCAAAATTATCACTCGGAATTCGTTACTGGGTTCTGTTTTTAGAGGAATGTTAGTTCTAGACATTTAAATTGATTTAAATATTTTTATTTTTTGTTCAGCTGCGTGAATTTCACTCAACATGTATGAATAGAATTGATTCCAGATAGCTCCAGAATTCCGCCATTATTGTTACTTTCCTAGCATTTCAGCAATAATGATAAAAAAATATCTCGGCGCGTTACTAGCTCAGGTTCTTCAAAAAATCTCATATCCGAAATTTTGTATTTTTCTTTAAATAGAGGAAAATTACCGGATATGAGATACTTTTCTAATATGGAATCACCACCTATTGCTATTAGGTTACAGGTCTAAACCATAGACTCACACTTCAGTAATAAATATGGTGCTACACTCCGTATGGAAAAGATACAGGGGTTATCTCATGTTAGGAAATTATCCCATATTCGGCCAATTAATTCACTCTATGGCGATAAGTCACTGTAGTTTTGTAATTATTATCATTTTAGTGAATGTTACGCTTCAAAAAATAAAATAAAAAATATTTGTACATTTTATACGATATACCATTATTTTATACAGCGTAACATTTGTTCATTATGATTCAACTGAGTATAGTGTAGAACTCAGTATTGCACCCATTTTTCATTAGACCAATCTAAAACGCTTTCAGAAGGAACATAAAAAAGATTCGAATCTGGTTATGCACACAAAATTTGGTAAACCCAATCGGTAGCGTAGCAAGAGCAAGAGGCGCCTGAGGCATATCATGTCCAACCCCGCCCCTTGTCATATTTAGCGTTATGAAGTGAAATAAATATGCTACTATTTTATATTCGTTGCGATTTTTAAGACTAGCGCCCGGCCATCTATAAACCCTGTGGTAGCGCCACTAGACTAAATGTGTTTTCGCAAAAATTAATTGTGCTGATGTTGGATGGTTCCGCATAATGATCACGTTATCATGGGTTTCGAAACTTTAAATCCTTAAGTGAAGGCTTTGATCTAACAGCCGTACAGAACATTATAAATATATTATATTTCAGATTCAATTTTCAAAATTACATTAATAATTTTAGGACATTTATTTAGTCTTTCAATTGAAACAATATATACATATTTTCATTTAAATGATTATTTGAACTTGCGGATTGTTTTATCAGCTGAAAATAAATGGCTCTACTTGAAATGTTATTTTACAAATGCCTATCTTAACGAATCTTCTTAGTATATTTTTTTACTTCTGTTTTTTAAAAAAATATTTAACCAATATAATAACCAATATTAACCAAAAATATTTATCCAATTACAACATCCTTTTATCTGTGTCATAGATTATAATTTGTTTATATATGCATTCAGATTTCCATTTTATTTTTAATGCAATATTCTGACCAGTGTATAAAACTATTTATGTAATTAACATATAACAGCTTTGTGTTGAATAGTAAACTTACGCTGTACTTATTTAGTCTATAACGTACTTAATCTAAAAACATTTTCTGTGAGAATATTATAGCCTTTATTATTCTAATTCTTCAAACTGAACATGCCCGCACGTGTTTCGTCAGAATTCAACTCTCATTCACCACCTTTCCCTCCCCAAATAATAATAAAATAAATAGGTTTATGGAAATTTGGCGACTTCATATAACCGTTTTGGCGTAGTCGGATCTCGTGGCAACCTCTAATCTAGCCGACGAAAATGCGCTGCTATCCCCGTGCAGGCACATCATTGATGTTTCTTGACGGTTGGGGCCGCACCGCTTGTGCTTCGCGGGCCCGAAAAAATTGGAAAAGGAAGTGATAAACTTTTTTCTTGCTTATCATTTTTTCGTACTTCCGAACACAGAGCGCTTTTACTCTGCTGCGATAAGATTTTTGCCGCTGTTTCTTCCGCCAAAAAATTTCTTTCCTCACTTGGGTATGTGTGTTTATATGAAAACGAGAGATGACGATATTTCCGAAGGGAAATACTGTAAAAAACGGTCTGTTCTTTCGTTAGAGTTCACATGGGCGTGCGGGATTCCCTCTTCCTACTACTGTTATTCTTAGGAAACTCACATGGATATGTGTAGTGTGGTGTACGAGTAGAGCAATAAAGTGACCTGTGATGGTGAACGATTTGTACTTGCTCATATTCTTCTGTGAACCTGTGGATTTTCATTGTATGTGACTTTTGCTTTTTGTCTTTGAAGCGTTTGGAAGGGTGATCCCGAACTGTCCTGCTGGATTCCAAAAGGGCCATGACTAAGAAGGAGTGGTGAGTACATAGTTCTATTTTTTTTTTCAAAACATTTTTTTTTGGCTTTGGAACGTATTTTCGCTTATTTATGATATAATTTTTTTGTAATCTAATTTAGATGATGATGTTTACGCTTTATTTTATTTTATTCATAACATTTATGTTTGTAGAACATTTGCAATTTTTTTAGATCGATATTTTATAAAAATGTTCCAAAGACAAATTTTATTTGTGTTCCCTCAAAAGATAAAGAGATTTTCCCATAGAAGTCTGAAGATTTTGTAAAACTTTACGTTTAGTGTCATAAACACGCTAATTCTGTAGGCGTTAGTAGTTTATTAGAATAATGAAGAAGTAATGAATGAGTGTTTTTAGAGATCGTTGGATTTAGTTGCTTCTTTTTAGTTTCTTAGAATTTTTCCTCTGCATTTTAGAACGTAACTTTCGGCAGATGTTCAAAATTTGTTATCAAAATCGCATCTTAATCGAACACTTGGAAGTTGTTTGAATGCTTGTGGAGAAGCTGGGCACAGAGTAAAAGTATACAGTTATTACTTATAGAAGGCTAATGCTGGTTTGAAATAATTAAGCCGATAATGATTGAGTTGATGATTATTGACAAATTGCTTTTAATTCTTTAATTAATCAGCTGTTTAGAAGAGATCTGACTATTTCATATTTAAAAAAAATTAAGAACTTGTTGTAATTTTCATTTGTTCTATACATTACTTATTTTTCTTTCCCTCAGTTCTTTATTACTAAATGGCGAAATAAAGGGGAGGGGAGTCAACAAAATTTTGGAGTTTCTTTATGTTATTTTATGTACTTAAGAATAATGTTCGAACAGAATTAAAAACCTATTACTTAAAATTGAGTATGAAAAAATTTAAATGAAGTATACCAAATACTTTTTGAAGAATTTCCTGTTCAGATTTGGGAATAGTATAGTACCAATGAATTCGAAGAAATTCTTTATTAAATATATTGAAGTCAATTTAGAAAGTTTACCATTTGTCTTTAACTAACCGTAATGTTTGAATAACAATCTATTGAGATTTATTATTCATTATTAATGATTTGCTATTATTATTATTATTCATTATTAATGAATGTATTAATCATGATTCATTCACGATTGCATTTTTCACATAATGTTTCATTGGACAGTATTTTCGAATAGTTACATTAAATCTAAATCATCAACTTAATCAGCGGTTAATTGAATTGGTTCTAGCGCTTATCTATCTGAAAAGTAAATTTTATTTTGTTGTTCTAAAGCAGAGGTTCCTTTTTGGGTTCGCGAAATCTAAGTTATTATTGGTTGAAGCAAGAAAATACAAGGGATTAAAAATTATTAGAATTTTTAGATAGAAAATCAGAGAATTTTGTTTCTCCAAGTAAATTCTTGCTATTTAATAACTATATCACTGGAATATTTGGTTATTACGAAGTGTAATTTTTAGCTCTCCTTGTAAGTTAAAACGAAATAATTACAATATGTTTCATTTGCTTTGGCGTTGAACTAATACTATTGAAAAATGGAATAAAATGTAAAATCAAAAATAAGTTCTACAAACGTTATTGCTTTTAAGCTAACCGTAACATTGCAGATAAAAACTACCTTGCATAGATGGGTGGTTGGGGGGGGGGGGGGGGGGATATGATTGTTAGGGGTACACGTTAACAAAAAGAATAATCAAGGGGTACGAGAGGGAAAAAAGTTTGGGAACTCTTGTTCTAAAGCTTTAAATCTTGTCATAGTGGAAGCCAAATCTGCTAAAATAATTTTTTGTAACACAACAATTATGCATCATAAAATTTAAAAAAGTAACTAACATCATGAAATAAAAAATAAACTTTCTTGGCAGTTGAGAAAAAAAAAAAGTTTTCTGTTTTTGTGGAAGGGTAATATTTTTCTTCGTGATTACTATCGGATTTACGTTTCAGTAAAATTAACGATTTACATGTGTTTAATAGTTATTTCTACATCATTTGTAGCACTTTATATAAAAAGCTGTGCTTTATAAAGGATTGTTATAAAAATAATTCCGAAAATATTTTCTCTGCAATTTAATTTCGATGAAACATTTCTTTGGATTATTATTTTATTCGAAGATTCTTTGAAAAAAAATTGCCTTACTAAAAGTAACTATCTTTTCAAAAGCGACTAAGCAATTTATTGATAATTTAAGTAGAAATTTCATTTATTTCCTCATACATTAGTCGCTATTAAAATGTGTGGTAAAATTTATTTTGAGTGAATTAAAAACATGACCTTGAAAATAAATTATGGTTCGCAGTTTTCCTGTTGTAAAAAAGAATTAACAATTTTATTACATATCCGGAAGTGCATGAATGTGGTCAGCAAGTGGAAACGTGATTAGTCAGAGGAGAGAAAATTACATTTGCTCCGGCCTTCAGCTGGAAATGTTGAAGTATTGTTATTTTTATCGTGCTTATTTAGCCTTACAAAAGTTTTTGCAAGTTAGCTTCTAAGAAAACGACTCGAGTCAGCTTATTTAATGAAGCTGGCTTATTGTATAATGGTTCATTTTTTACTGTCTGATACTGCAGGAAAATTTTTTTAACTCACAAAAAAAACAAAAACAATCAGGTTTGTTTATCTCCGAAACTGTTTTATCACATATTTCCGAGCTAGGTATGAATGGAGAAATTGAGACTTAAAACTAAAAGTTGACGGTACGTCACGAACAAGAATCACACAACTTAGTTTCGCAGCGAACGAAATCAGCACAGACAATAAAAGAGAAAAAAATATGCGAACGCTTTTCAAGTACTAAAAACAATAACAGATGCGGACGATAAATTTAAACAGCAAAACGCAGACGATTTATGAATCGGTAGTTTCATTTTTAACAGTGTTACCAATAGTGCGACGACATACAGTCACCCAAAAAAGTATTCGGACACCAAGATGAATAACACTTTATTCATCAAATAAAAAATATTAAAACACAATATATTTCAAAACGAATCATGTCTTTATATCCTACAAGGTGTGAAAATACATATGCTACTGAAATAGTTTTCTTAAACTTAAAAATTAAAGTATAATTAACGCTATAATACTTTTACAATAGAATTTCAGTCCAAAAAAGTATTCGGACACTTATAAATTAATTAACAAACATTGCTTTTACTACTTGAAAGCACTATTTTAGTATTTTGTTGGCCGACCCTTGTTTTTTATTACTTCTTTCAATCTACTTGGCATTGAATTGACTAATTTCTTGCATGTATTGGGATCAAAATTTCTCCATGCTTCAATTTGTTTTCCTTTCAGGATATTTTTGCTCGTAATATTACTTTCATGCAAACGTTGTTGTATATTATCCCATAAATGTTCTATAGGTTTAAGGTCAGGACTTTGGGCTGGCGTTTTAATGACCAAGGACGATGATAGAGAGCCCATAGCCTACAAATATGGGACGTATGCTTCGGATCGTTGTCTTGGTAGAATTTAAAATTGGCCAAAATTCCCATTTTTTTTTTTTTTTAGCACTTTGTCTTATATTTCTTTTAAGAATGTCTAAGTAACCATATTTATTGACTTTGCTGTCAATTAATTCTAGGTTTCCTGTTCCAAAGCTACTCATGCAACCCCAGACAAGTTGGCTGCCGCCGCCATGTTTTACTGTAGCACGAAGATTTCTTAGTTTAAGCTCAGTGTTAGGTTTTCTCCATACCTTTTGCTTTCCATTTGAACCAAAAACATTAAATTTACTTTCGTCAACAAAAATGACAGACTCCCAAAACTCTTTAGGTTTTTTTAAATAACATTTAGCAAGTTTCAATCTCTCTTTCTGGTTCACTCTACTATTAAACGGTTTCTTTCTAGCAACTCGAGCATGAAAGTCATGATTCCTCAATATGTGTCTTACAGTTTCAGGATGAGATATTTTCCCGAAACGTTTTCTAGCTTTAAGTGTTAATTAAACAGCACTTATCTTCGGACTGATAGTGATTTTTTAACAAACCACCTCTGCTCACGACGTTTGAAAATTGCTGGCCGTCCTGTTCGTGCTTTATTTTCTACAGAGCCAGTTTTCCTGTATTTAGAAAATATACTAAATACTGTTGATTTACTTATTTTTAAAATATCACTTACTTTTCGAATAGATTTTCCACTTTTATAGTGATCTACAATGAGTTTTTTCATTTCAATTCTAATTTCGGGTTTCTTTCGACCCATGTTTCATGTTACAAAACACTTTCCGATTTTCATTGTTAGGACTGATTAATCAAAGGGTTGCCGTTTTTTAAAGCATGTAAGCATTTAATTTATTTTGATTTATCGCCAAAAGACTTCAATTTCTCTCACTGTCCGAATACTTTTTTGACATTTGTTTTCACTTTATTGGTAATGAAAGTTGTAAAAATCGTGTAATTATTTAATTTATTCAGCTACTTTTTTCTGCAATTATGTCTAGTAGTACGTTTCAGAAGATACTACAAAAAGTTATAGTTATTCCCAAAAATAACATAAATAATCGACTTCAATTTTTTTTCTTTCAAGTGTCCGAATACTTTTTTTAGTGACTGTAAATAGAGCCGACTCGTATACAATTCTGTCATTCAGTGAATTTGTTATTACTGACCAAAGAAATATGTGTTTATTAATATTTGCCAATTCTACGCATTTGTCAAATACTAAAAACAATTATTTCCAACACGTTAATTAAATTTGTAGAAAAAATACTTCGCATTACATTAGTTATAATTTTTTTGCAATCTAGTATTATCAGCTTCGGGGAGAATGTTGTGCCTAATTATCCATCTGGTGTCAAAATTAATACGTGTTTAGGGATGTTTTAATTCATTCTTTCATCAATGTAATTGCCACTTGATGTTAGAATTTGCTATCTTTACAGACTTGAGTATGCTTAAAAGTTTTTCTCATATTTTAAAAAATCTAAAATAAAATTATTTCCGTCATTTTGTTTTATTATTATCATTAGAAATTAAATTATTCGTTATCAGAATTGTGTAAAGTCATCCATTATTATTTATCAGTTCGCTGAAAAATATTTTTCCAACGATTTCCGTTCCTATGCCCAGTCTTGTCAAATGCTAGACAAATCCTCGACCGTTTTCAAATACAAATTTGCTCTTCGTAACTTGTGAAATTTAAACGAAATAATATTAATGAAAATAAAAAAAAATATTAAAGACTAATTTTGTCTCTTCCATTTATTTGACACATGCACAAATCGGCTTCTTCTGATTGCTGTAGGAAGTAAAAGTATAATTTTCTTTTTCGCTTTATTCTACATTTAAAAATATTTAACATGGAACATGTTTTTATTCATAAATCAATAAACGATTATCTTAATTAAAATTTGAGCATTTTTCAACCGTATTTCGCATGAAAACAATTCATTTCAATGAGTAATATCGTCCCTGTACTTTTTTAATAACTTTTTGATGAAAAATCTATGAATCGGTTTATTCCAGTTTTATTAAAAAACATGTTTCTCTGAGCTCAAACCTCTGGTTAATTTATGATCTTCCTCTTTCTATTAGACGATACTATATCATGAAGGATTTCCATAATTTTGCAAAACGGAAAGCTTTATCAAGTAAGAAAATGACGGAAAAGCGTACCAGCGGAACCATTTTTTCTTCCTCTTTTTTCCGCGTGTCTTGGAGTTTATGTGATTTATTGACCAATATCTTCTGTTTCGATGGACGTTTATTAGTCTCGTGTCTGGAACGTTCCTATGGTACGAAGCCACCACGAGAAAGATTAAATGGATCTCACTTTTCCAATAATAGACATTTTTAGAGCGAGAAATGAGATATGTTGTTCAATTTCCTGGTAAGAGTTCGACTGCGAACAGCTTAAATGCATGCCTGCTGCTCTTGCAGATTTTATTTGCATTGCTGTTTCATTTTATACGCTAGCAAAATTGTATTCTTCTAAAGTATTATCGAAAGAGAATATTCTGTTTCAATATAAGTCTTCTTCGGATTTATTTACTTATTTGGAATGTTAATAACATGATTTCAACTTGGAGAGCTTTCAGAATTCTAAAACTGAAAAATAAACAATTAAATAATGATTTGAATACAAAACAAATAAATAACTATTGATGCGATTGAAGAATATTTCGGAACTATTTGCACTATAGATTAGAGTGCGATAGTTAAATTTGGAAATCGTAACCTTAGAATTTTTGTGCAATTTTTTTTGTCAACATAGCTGTTTCACATAAGTTGCATTTTGGAACTGGATCCCGATTACCGAAGCTGTTTCACATAAGTTGCATATTGGAACTGGATCCCGATTACCGAACAGTATCCAGTTATTGCTCAAATTTCGATCGAATATTAATTAGTGCATATTAGGATCATTCTTATTCCTGAAATGTTCGTAAATTTAGAAATTATATCTTGAATGTATTTTATTTAGCATAAATAAAAATGTCAATCTTTTGCGGACTATGATTAATTATTAACATGAAGAAGTATTTGTAGATAAGGATGAACTAAACAATAAATATTTGGCAATATTTTTTAAGATCAACTGTTCTACCAAAATCCAAGTGATTTATTTGAAAAAAAAAGAGTAGTCCCATTATATTACATTGTAAGAAAAGAAGGATTATATTAGATCATGGAAAGAAAATCGATCATTATCGAATAAGCTAAAAGGACGTTTTGTTGTAAGGCAACAAAAGGGCACAGTAGAACACTCGAATTGTCGAACAAAGCTTTCTTACAGACGAAAGTACGGATATAAAACCTGAAACCAAACTCAATAACATTTCGGCAAGATAACCGATTTGATAACTGGCAAATCCAAAAATGGCAAATCCGTTTCGCCATCCTGCTTCATCAGAAAGAGGCGAATTTGCTGTTCATTATAGGTAAAAGTTTGGTTATGAGCAAAACAGAAGTAAAAGTTAATTTTTAAATAGTTACTACGTTATTTTGGTTTTAAGAAGGTAAAAGGAATTTAGGAAAGTTGCACACTAAGAAAACGAATAATAAAGATAATAAAAAAAACGTATATATTTTAATTAATCATCAGAGAGATGGACCACAATTTTGGGAATTTTTACAGATGAGTGAAATTAACCCCTTAACAGTGCCCGAGCTCAGTTCATGCATCGAATTCTGGCATTTTTACATTTATTATCTAGCATTAAGTCGTTCACAGGCATTATAATTCGAATAACAAATTACAGGTAATTCATTAACATCTCAAGTGTCCTATGGGTTCTTAGTTGAATCAGTACAACACATTCCCAAAACAGAAGGGGTAATCTAATTAGACGGTGCAGAAAACTACACTGCTAAGAGGTTAAATAGTGGGCTATTAAGTAAGGTGACCAATCATCCTCTTTTAGGGAGAACAGTCCTTTTGTATTAGTTCTGTCCTGCCTCAAAAAGTGTCCTCCTAAATGTTCTCCTTTTTGATATTTGATGTCTAATCTGTAATCTCCGTATTCGATCGATGTTAATCGGATTTTTTTTTTTCAATTGTTAATGATTTTTGGACAAGTGAGAAATCGAGATTGAATGCTGATACTCTAACTGAGGGATGGGGAACCTGCGGCCTTACCAGTTATGTACAATTTGCAATGAATTATGTAATTGTCTGTAATTTAATAATAATCACATAACAATAACCTTTAAGGTTCTGCTCGTGCGGTCTTTTGGCCAACTGCCGAAATTTAATGAGGCATTTCAATGTTAAAATTTCACCCCTGCTCTAACTGCAGCACTTACAAATTCAATAGGAAAGATCTTTCTTTTTTAGATATTTCCAATATATTGCTAGAAGATGGAACATTGACAAAGAATATTCATTTAAATAATAATAGGCATGTAAGCATAATTACAAAAAAATGCTACAAATGCTTTTATTATGCATTTATCATATTATAGTGTATTTTGTATTATTGTTGCAGTGAATAAAATGGTTCTTTTATTTACGATATTTGTTTTCTTCAGTTTTTTTTGTGTCCTTCTTTTCATTGTTAAAAAGTTGGTCACCTTATATTTGAATGCATGTTTAATCTACTGACTAACTACTTGTTACATTTGTTTTTAATTTAATAAGGTGGCATAGAGTGCAGTCTGTAAAGTAAAGTATAGTACGTATTTCAATCACCGAATTCGTTAATTTTCTTATGATGTTTTGCTTCAGGTGTCCTGACCTTCTCTTTTAAGCTCTTTCCACCAAGTAATAAAGACAAATCAGTTTTTAGTTTATTGCTATCGTATTGAATACTGTTTCGTTCTTCTGTATTAGAGAATATAAATTATTTTTGATAGCGATCAACCATGTTTTTTAGGCCTTTCCATAGAAAATATTAACCTTTCATCTCATATAAAAATTTATAATTTTCAATTTACTTTGGCCAATTTTGATATGCTCTATGACCTGATAATATTGACTAGAAAAGTTTTGAAATAGTTGGGGATCTTTGTTGTTACGAAACTTCCAAACAAAATCTTCTTTCACCTGAAATATAGTGAACTGCTCATAAGTAAATACTTTTGACCTTTTTCTGAAACCGATTTTATCCAAAACTGCGTGGAATGGCTCGCGTTGAAAGGAAAGGATACATGAAAGGATTGGCTGTTTTGATCTTAGTCTCCAATCATTTATAAACCATATACGTTAAGTATCGTGATTCTTCCACGTAGTCTACATCCATCTTTGGAAAATAATAATAAAAGTACGCTTTTTTTACTTTCTCGTGTGCGAAGGATACAAAGAGAAAGTATTGTAATCGTCAAAAAATTCGAACTCGAGATTTTGACGAATCTCCACGTTTTAGACCTCCCTGAGTCCGAAAAACACAATTTTAAAATTATGTGTGTCTGTCTGTCTGTGGATACGATAACTCGAAAACTATTAGAGCAACGGAGATGAAATTTGGTATGTGATCTTTACACATAATTTGCAGGTTTCTATCAAATTTTGGACAAAATCCATCTATGGGAATTCTGTCTGTCCATGTTCATGTGGACACTATAACTCAAAAACTTGAATAGTTTGATGGATAAAATTTGGTGCACAGTTTTATCATCATGAGTGTAGGTCCATATAAAATTTCGGGCCAAATCCATCGAAGGGTTGACTGTCTGTCGGTCTGTATAATCGCAAACTTGTGAACACAATAACTCTTTAAGATAAGGACTTAGATATATGAAATTTGGTATGTGGCCTTCTAACCTTAATTGTAGATTTTTGCCCAACTTTCGTTTCAATCCGTTAAAAAAAAGGTGTTAAAATTGCATGTTTGATTCAAAATGCATATTGCGACTGTGTGCTGGCGAGCGTTTCACTTATTTCACTCAAGTTAGTATGGTTGGCTTATGACCTTGGAGGTCTACGAAAGAAATTGTAGCGAGCAGCGAACATGCACTTCGGAAATTATGGCAATCCCCTAAACGAAACTTCGTTCTGGCATTCTCCAGATGGAAACCTGTGATTAACCAGAGGTATGGTGAAATCTTGTGCGATATCTGTAGTAAGATTTCATACTCAAAAACGTTAAATAAAGTTGTGGTACCTCAGCGCACATAAAAATTGCGAACATACGCAATTTGTTTTGCAAAATATTAAGTTTTCGGGAATTCATAAATTTTATATATTTCATTGTAAATCACCATTCTTAATTTTTTTTCTCAAAATAACCAGGCCTTGGGTAAATACCCCAAAGATATTTACCTACCCACTGGGTGTTTACCCACCCCACATTACTGGTCGTATGCGAGAAAGTTTCGGGGAGGCCACTCCCCCCTGGTTTCTTTCTGTTCCTAACATTTTGTTTCTTTTTATGGATGTTTCACTTGGTTTTTGTTTCCATATTCATCACTGACAGAAAGAACTGGTTGCAGTGACGGAAAAGCAAGGACAAAGAGCTCATGCATTGGCTCCTCGAGCTGCAGCACAACAAATCGAATCTTCAAGTCGCCACCAAGTTCTTTGTCTAGTCAGTCGAGTTGAGTGATTCATCTCCTGCCACCCACACGATGGCATGAAGGAACGAGTGGGCACTAAACAACTCACGGTTTTCTTTTGTTTACATGGAAGATGATTGACTTCATTTGTTGTGATTCTTTTTTGAAATTTACATTTTCTGAGATTAGCTTCCTAATGTGAAATTGCCTTCGTGCTTCTGTGTCGTGGTCCGATTTCCTTTCTTTCTCGAATCTCTTTTACGCAGCAGCTGACTTTTTTTAGAGTTGTGTAAGACGGTCACCAATATTTTTCACTTGATTGCATGTTAGGATAGTCATTTTTCGAGCGGCCACTTTATAATTTTTCGATGTTTTGGATTTGATTTTATGACTTTTTTTAAAAAATGTTTATTTGAAGTTCAAGAAAAAAGAATAAGAAACTTTTTTTCTTTTGGAATAAATGCAGATATCTCAAATTTTTTCTTTGAAAGTTTCAGTTAGTCACTGGTATTGCTCTTTGCTCTAAAATATATTCTTAACTGATATTTTTCAATACTGTATTTATCAGATTGTATGAATATAGAATCGATGTTACCAGTAGAGCATATAAAAATGTAAGAATTAAACTTCTCATTCTTCAGTTATACAGTCATCATCTTTACAAAAGAACTTTGCTGAACAACTCTGTGAATTGTGAGGTTTTTATATTATTTAACTTATTCGATTAGCCGCGTCGCATTAATCGTAGTCCGTAATTTAATTATTTCCGGGTGGATATGGTGTAATGTTTTTTACTGCTGCCAATTTTTTCTGTAGGAATCCTCTATATTAAATGTTATATTGTAATATTATGTTTACTTTTGATGCCATAATTAATGTCATCTCGCTATCATAGTTAGTGTCAGAAAACACCAGTTTGTTTTATCCAAAAACGATCTAAGTATTCGTTCCTGTCTAGTCAATTTTAATTTTGCGCGTGATTTTTTTTATAAAGTTACTGATTTTTAATTTTTTTATATCTTTCTTTGCGTCCTGCCTTTCTTTGAGAAGGTATAAATATAAATGTCGAAACTCTTTTATGCAACTGTTAAATATTTCAGGCTTGGCTCAAGCCTTAGTGAATGGTGTGATTTTTGACTCGATCAAACCTAGCAGGAGGCTATTATAGTAATGCAGGGGAAAACATCTTAATATCTTAAACAGGTTCAATAGATAATCTTAAAATATCTCGTATATTTATTTGTAGATAAGTATAAAAAATAAGTTGAATAATTCCTAAAATATTTAAGCTTATCTATCTCTATTGATTCGGTGGGATACTTCGTCCATATCCATCAATTTGGGGATTAGGTAACAAGTTTTCAAAGGCTTAACTCTTTCTTTTTCATTCTTTCTTATGCAAGCACCTTGAACTGAGCCGAACTGACTCCGGAAGGATACTGATCTCTCTCTGCCTCGGTTCAAAACCTTTTTCGCGCTCTTTTGATGGTTGTTTACCTATAGCTAACGGAAGTCGTCTTGCCAGTGTCAAGTTGCCTTTTCATTTCTCATGAAAAAAATAAAGAAAAAAGTACTTGTCTCATTGTGTTTGCTTCAGGAAAAGCTGGTGCTATTAAAGGGGCGTGTCCGCGTTCTCATACGAAGGATTCATTTTTGACTTCTTTTATTATTATTTTTTCCTGAAACACGGAGGGGGGAGAATGCTGGTGCTTCTATGAAGGTCGCGACAGGTGTCTTTCCCGCTCGAGAGAGGAAAAGTGGGGGATAATTTCCGGAGTGTGGGTCATTTTTTGGTAAGTGATAGAGTTCTTCTGACTTTATTGCGGGGTGCCAACTTGTCGTACCGGAAATTGTGAAATCACCTTGCAGTGTGGCGTCTTTGTCATGTCGACAGTGAACCTTCTTGCAGTCGTTAAACCATTCGCTTAATAATAAATGAATTTTGTAACAGTAAAATATTTTCGTGTCGTTCTTATTTATTAGCATAAAGACAAGCAATTTGGTTTATTAAGCTGTTATTTCCATTTCTTAGTTGAGTGAAGAAGTTTTTAAAACAAACGAGTTAGAGTTAGATTGGAACTAACGCCCAATAATCGAAGAGTACTTGTTTTCCTACTGCGTTATAAAAATCCTTTAAGCCTTGTATTCTTTTCTTCAGTTCGCGAACACTGGATTACCATTGCTTATAAAAATCCCGACATCCGAAATCCGATTATTCAATGGAAATTCGAATATAATGGATAGTAAATTAAAGTATTACGATTTCCCATACATTCCATATAGTATAGTACAATAAAAACATGACAAAATAAATCATGGTTAATTCTCACAATAGCTTCATTTTTTTGCATTAGTAGAAATTTAAAATGTTTTTTTCCAAGTTTTCCCATTCATTTTTTAAATCTAAGAGGTCGTTCAGTATTTATTCAAAATAGTGTGATTAAGTTTATTTAAAACAGCTCATCTGATTAAGTATGAGAATAATTACTTATGATGAATATTGAGAGGATTTCGAATCATTTGTGCACACTGTTTTGAAATTCATCTGTGAAAAAAATTACTTCCCTTTTTCTCTAATTTCGAAAAAAAAAAAAAAACATGTAGAATCTTCATCCTTATCATTTTTTACTATTTGAATGCGAACCCATTGACCTATTATTATTTTCTTAGATTCGGCATCGTCTTCTCACTAAGCTACTGAGTTAAACAGCTACCCGCTACTGGGTTACTTATATATTCTCAGGAAATTGAACATTAAGTCGCACATTAACTTTACTTCTAAAGAAACCCATACAAACCTCCTTACTTACAGTTAGTTCTCTGCTAACATGGTCACTCTTTTAGCAGAAAGTTTTATCTTTATATATTCCTAGAAGGGCATTTGTCTCCCTATTTGAAATGAGTAAGCCGAACAATCACTAGCAGATAAAAGGATTCGTATGCTTCTGACTCCCATGACTAAAAGATATATTCATTTTTTTCGTTATCATTCTGATTATTTTATTTCCTTTTCTGTTCCGTCGAGAAAAGTGAACGCAAGCTGGCCATTGTTCCGTCCAAGGCACATAAAAGAATCAATTTAAGCCGAGCCAGTTTCCGATGGCGTGCGTGACCTGCTATTTGAATTGCTAATGGTGTGGTCACATACATCGGTGCACCATTGTTGGTTGAAAATGGTGGCTGGCCACTGACTGAAGGCATTTGGCAACTGCCCTGAACCATGAAAACAGTGGATTACGTGAAATCCATTTTGTTAAGTGGTGGAATAATTTTGTGCTTACAGGTAAATGTTCGGACTGTTTAGATGAGAAATCGGTATTGCATCCCCCGCGATGGTTTAAATTAGGTTATTTAGATGGGGTTTAATATCAGTTTCTCAATGGCTGTTAAGGTTTATTTCAATTAATTCATGTATGGCTTTAGACGTGAGGAAATGTTGAGTTACTGTTACCATTGCCAAAATTTCAAAACGTTAGAATTCCTACGATCGAATTAGAGGTTTATGAGAACGTGCAAAAAGTCAAAAGTTCAACTTGTATATGTAGCTTACGATGAAAAGCTTATAAGGACCAAATTAATGTAAAGAATTGAAATTTTTGTTAAAATGGTATGTTTATGCTTTGAAAATATTATATGTTTTTTCAGCGCACGTTTTCATTGCTAAACGCTTGTAAATAAATTAATCCATGCATAAATATTGAGAAAGTATGTTGGAATGGATTCTTTGTTCGTTTGCTACAGTTTTTTCAGGTTGAATTTCTTTGCCTTTATGCTTATTTGGAATGTTTCTTGTCTTCCTTTCTATACAGCGGTATATTGCGCGCTACGAAAACATTGTAATAATTTTGTAATATTTTTTTGAATTTGTTTGAATTGTTAATTGCATTTTATGTGATTCTACTCTTTAGATTTTATCCATGCATGTTATTCCTGCATTTTCTTCCAGTTATCATTCTGTTAATGTTTCATATTCAGTTGAGTTGTTTTTTTAAATTGAATTGTTCGTACTGGAATCGTTAAAATATATGTGATAAATTACATTTTAACTAAACGCAATTCTTTATATTTGATCCATTTGCATCTGGTGTTTTTATCCTCTCTGTCAAAGATAAATTCATCCCGTTCTCGGTGTTGGAACAGTCAGAAAAAAGATTAAAAAAATCTCTTTTTTAATTTCAGAGACCTATGTATGTGTGATTGCTCTGTTATTTTTAAGTAAAATACCGGAGGCAAATAATTTACATATAAAAGAATCAGATTTAATCTGCAAAAGGCTCTCTATCTACCCGATGCTCTTACTGCTGTCGAACAGGACACTGGAAAGAATCAGTGAGCCTTAAATCACTGGCACTTAACACAACTGCTTTGTTATAAAATATTAAGACATATATAAACAGTACTAAAACACGTCATATTGCGGTTGCGTAATTATAATTATATTCACGGATTTCCAAGTTCGTTTCAGTTCATATTTTTCCAACAGTTATATTAATAGCAGGGTAACTTCACTTCTTGCTTTTTTTTTGGGTGGGAGGGGTTATTGGGTTTAATTGAAGTATGGCATGATTGTGCTGCTGATGGCATGCTTAAGCCTTTATTTCAAATGTATGTAAAGATGCTGATACATTTTGTATTAATGCAGTGAAAAGTTGATAGAAACTCTGGAGTCCTTCGCAAAGAAGTTGGTCTCCTCCTGTATAAAACTTGCCCTTCAGCAACAATGGATTTATCAGTTTTTCGTGCAATCAAGTATATTGATTAGTTTTATATCATGGTATTATTGAATTTTTGTTGTACCTTTGTTTTGTTCAGTTTAGGTTGGTCACTAATCTTTTCTGCCACTGCTTTATATATATTTGCTGCTTAAATAAATAATGATAATTTTCTATTTATAGACATTGAGCATGATTTTCAAATTCCTCTTCCAAGCGTACCATTCAATGCTTTACTGGGCATTCCTTTCAGATTCCATACCCATAATAAATCCCCATATCTCTTACACAAGAGCACACTACTGTAATCTAGAAGAGTTGACAAGTGTCCAGTATCATGACCTATAAAAGAGCCCTCATCCATTTTTCATTAATTCTTCTTCACGTCAAACTTGTCTCCAATTCCCGAAGTGTTAGCTTTCACCAATCCCAAATCCTCACTGACTGCCTCCCAATCCTTTGATTAATCATCCACTTCTCGAAGAAACATGGAATCCCGTAAATCACACACCACCCGTCGAGCAAAAGCGTTAAATAATACACTTCTTCTGATCCCTCCCCGTAGTGACACTTTTTACCAGAGGAACGCTGAATAAATGAAATATTTATGTCCAGGGTGTGTGTGTATCTCGAATTTCTGGGAATGGAATGGCTGTGATGTGTAGCGAGTGATACTTGGTTGTGGCAGCTGTCGACTGGAGTGCCTTTCTTCCATTTCTGTGTGGGATGGTTTTCCATATATAACCTCCTAGGGCGTGTTAGGGATGATGCCGGTAATGTCCGATTCGGTTACTGCAAGGTGTTAATGACCATGTTTTTTCTCTCTTTTCTGGTATAGAAAACTCTGTGCCAGTGTGTGTGTCTTTGGAAGCACATAAGCTCGGGAAACCTTTCAATTTCCGCTTCAACTGGAAATGAATGGTTAGTGATGTAACAGATGTAATGTGCCTAAATTATTTTATGTACAAGATTTATTATCTATGTTATGGCGCTGTTTTATATAGAAATTATTATATTGCAATTATTTCGGTGTTAGCTTTTGTAGCGAATCAAGTTTTTGTTCTACAGAAAGGGAGTAGAAAAGATTTGCTGTTCAAAAAACGGAACTGCTTTCGTTATGTGAGATGCGTTTCGTAGTTTGTATTTGCTGGTAGCATTATAAAACAATTTCGTAAAATAAATGAAAGGCATTGATTTTTTAGGTCTGCATAAGCGTTATAAATGAGTAGGAAGATATACAAAATGAAATAATTTTATTGCGTTGAATTTAAAGTTCTAGAACTTGCGAATGATGGTTAGAAAATTATTAATTTTCGCAGGAAAAAAAATCTCCAATTAATAATTATTCTCCACGAAGCAGTTTTCAGATTTCGAACTAACGGCGCTTTCGTCAGGATATCGAGAGAAAGGCCTTTGCGAAAATAGAAAAATAAATAAAAACCTGTTCTAATATTGCTGTGATTGCGAATATGATTAATTACCACCACCTACGTCCGATGCGCCGATAAATTGTCTCGACTCCCTAGCGCCAGACGACTGTTTTCTTTCTTTTCTTTTTTCAATGTCATCCGAAATAGCTACACAAATAAATAATTCCGCTTTACTTTCAAATGTATCGAATGGACAGCGGAACGCGGTCAGTTAGACGGGATTCTGATGAATTATTTGAAAGCAGTTGTGTATTCGTTGAAGATTCTGAAGGTCGTTTGGTCAGTAGTATAATGTAATCGTAAATGCATCCCATGAAATAATTGTTATGGTTAATAAATTTGGTACTGATATTGGTAAATAAATTTTATAATTCGATGTATACATACTCATTCATTTATAAAAATGGAGAGTAAGTTAAACTGAGCTTAACTTTGTAAGAAACACTTTGTCAATTAATGTGTTAACTAAAAAAATATTTTATGTTTTGATTTTTTAGTAGATATATTTTTATTGCTATACGTTTAAGATAAATACCAGAGTTCTACTTCCGTTTTTTGATTCCTTTGAGCTTTAAAATCGCTGCTTTTGATGTTAAATTTCTCTACTGCTGTTTATGAAATATTTTATTTTTTTCAAATATAAACGAATTTTTTAAAAGTAAAAATTTAGTTACAATTTTTCAACGTTTTTGTCTCATTTGATTGATTTATTTACTACGGAAAGATTTTTTTTATACATTACAGATATCAGGCAACAGCTAGTTTCACTTGAATGCTATTTTATTTTTTTATATATATAAACGCAGTTTATCATTTTGTAGGTACTTATAAATATTTGTGTAAGTCGTCCTCTGCCTTGTAAAGACAGAAAAATTACACTGTGCGAAAAACCCAGCTGTTAAATGGTATTTAATTTCGCGTAATCATAAACTAATTCAAATATTAGGTCGATCGTGAAGAAATAATTACTCTATAAGCGGTAGTGCTCAAATTACAATAAAGCACCGTTTATACGTTTCTCATTTATACGTCGTTTCATCTCAGTCCCTATTCATTCGTATTCATTGTAATGATAAAGTGCTTCGGTTTACGTCGTTTTCTCCTTTTCTAAGATGTGAATATTTTCTCCTTTCTAGTGTGTGAACTGTGATAAAGATAACTTGACTTCGAAATCATTAACAATTGATGAATTAATAGAAGGCAAAATGTCTAATGCTAATTTAAGCGACGAGGAAAAAGAATGTGAAGAAGTTATTTCATTTTCCTTTAAAGACGCAATGGACTCTAGAGAAACTTTGAATTTATTTCTTTTGCCAAAAGATTAATGAAAAAACATTCAATGAACTTAATTCGATTCACAGTGCCGTACTTAATTACTCACTGACAATCAGCACGTCAGACGACGATTAAAGATTTTTTTAATTAAACTCCTACCTGTATGCACATTAATCGTATAAGAAATGTGTGTGTATAATTAATTCTCAAGATATATGATAAAGGCATGATTTTTTCATACTATGTATATACTAGTACTATCTTAAAAGACTTTAAAATTATTGATCTTAAATGAATTTGCACTTGTAGCATTAAATTTGTAAAGTTGTTTAGTAGAATTTCGATTATACGTCTTTTCATTCATACGTCGTCTTAAGTCAGCCCCTTGAAAGACGTATAAACGGTGCTTAAGTGTATTTTTATTTCCGACCCTCTCACTTTGAGTAAAATTTTGTCGCTACCACGTTTTATGAAGGATAGCCCTTATATTTTTTATTGTGAAATAGTTCTTTGAATTTAGCGACCCACAAAAATTTTCTCGCGACCCACGCTTTGCGCACCACTAATGCAACGAATAGAACATTCTTACTGTGTACCTCGTCGCATTGATCAAAAAATTCATTTATAAATATTTGGAAACTTGCCAACTTTTTTACCCAGACTAGTGATTTTCGAATTAGTAATTAATTTCATATTCTGCAGACCCTGCCGCAAAAAAGCTTTATATACCGCAAGCTTAAAATAATATCTTTACTTACATTAGTTTGAAAAAAAATAATTGACCTGCAAAAAGCAAAAAGATATGCCATAATCGGTTGATTGCATGCGTTTGTGACGTTTTAGTCTGGGTGCTTCCAAGGTTATTGGATCATCCGAAAGAAGCGAAAAATGGTAATAAATAGTCGTACCTGATTCATCCGAATACCGATTTATTTCTAGAAATCTGGTAGAATCGTACGTGATATCTAGCCGTGCATTAGGCCCTCCCCCATCTGCATGAAGCCGTTTTTATTACTCCCCAAGGAATATTGTTGTGACTGATAGAGATATTATCATGTCTGTAACCATAGCAACTTGTAGTTGGTAAGCATCTAAAGGAGAAATCTATTTAATGGAAAGTGTATGCGGTCATAGCCCTTTTTAATTTGCATTAGTTGTTTCCGATTGCTTTTAAATTCGTGGATATCATTCATTTCTTTGAAAATCGTGCAGTATTGAATGCAAAAAACTTATCTTTGAATTATTGTGAATTTCTTATGTTAAACTCTTTGCAAAAATTTTTTAATATGGTATAGTTTCATAAATCTATTTAAAACTACAGTATTAAAATATTCTATTCAGCTGTAGGATTTTTTTTTATTTTTATTATTACTGGCTTGTTCCTTGCGGTGCATACAAAATGTTATTTATGAATTCGTATATCTTTTTTTTTGCACAGTTTCACTTTTTCATTTGTAATCTTAAACCGAGTTAGAATTATTTTGGAGGCCTTTGCGCATCATGCTGGAGGAAAAGCGCAAGACAACGTGCATTTAGATGGCATACAGTGGCGTTTATCATGTGACTGTGACATCACGTAAATTGACTCCATTGTCAGTCTGCTAACAAACAATTCTTAAAATAGAAAAATTTTCAGACACTGAGATTTTACTGTGCTATGGAGGGGAGGGACAACAACAGAAAAATACACTCTTTTTATTGGCTTTTGAATAAGAGCATTTCATGTGAACATAACAAAATTGTTCATGAAAAATGAAACAGCGCTTATCGCTTCTTTATTAAAGTCGCACTTAAAACTTGCTAAATTGCAGTTAAGTAGAGATGACCCTGTTGCTGGAATATTGCAGCATATTATTCTATTCCTTTAATATTCTATCGCAGTGGATATTTCTTTGCGTTTTAGACATATTGAAAATATTTTTCAACTCTTGGGAATTTGTGATTTTATTTATTTGTGAGTTTTCATTTACTTATATTGGAACAGTTAACTGGTAAATAAATTTTAATGGTCCTGTAATTAAATAATAGCTATTTACTGATGAAGTATATACCTTTACTGAGCCTGATAGTACAAAAAAAAAACTGTTCGAAAAGGACTTTTTGTTGCATAAGTCAAAATTGCTAAAAGCATGAAAGGAATTTTAAAAAGAGCTATCTATATATATGTAAATAAATGCATATTTCGAAGGAGAATTGAGAAGGAAGAAAGTTTAGCAGCTTTCTTTGTCTTCCTCCTTTTTTATACTTTTCTTGTCCGTTTATAGCTTTCCTTTAAAAAAAAAAAAATCATGCTTTTAGCAATTTTTACTTTTTGATCATGTTTCTCTGCTATTAGCTGTTTTTTCCGAGATATTTATTTTGAAATTAATAGCAATCTTAAATCTGAACTGAATTGCCTCCTTTTTTATGATTATCTAAGAGACTTATTAAACAACAGTTTCGACAAGACTAATAATATCCTTCCTGTCTGAGCTCGAGCTAACCTTGTCCTTTCCTCACCCTTGCTGTTGTCAATGCTGCCATCGCGATATCAAGCAAACAAGAAAAGTAAGAAAAGGTGATTATAATAGCATTACCATAACGGCCCAGTTCAGGCGAAGCGATTATGATACATGTAGCTATGCAGGTCGTTTACCCTCTGTTAACGATACATGAAGTAATAAGGCTCGCGAAAGCCCCATTTGGGCGCTAATGGCATTCACGGTTGCTTTCTTAACAAAGTTACGTTACCCTTTGGACTTCTTAAAATCAAGGTTTGCTTTGATCAAAAATGAAAAATGGGGTATCTTTTTTTGTTTAAAGATGAAAGGAAAATGCGTGATTCTGTGAAGGTTTGTCTGTTCAAAAGAATACATTGGATTGGGCCTTTGGGAAACAGTACCCTAATGGGTTGTGTTATTAATAATTATAGATAGGGGCGCAATTATTCATGTTAATGATATGTTTTCGAGATAGTTATGTTTGAAGTACGTGATTGTAGGTGTTATTCCCTAATGATCCTTGATAGATAATCACTCTTATAACTTTTCAAAAGTTATTTAATTTTGATCTGTGTTATTGAAGGTCACTGATGCCGTGGTCCGAGTGCAATTAAATATCACCAGACTTTTTTTACAATCTCTTATATGAATTTTTGAATAATAAGAATTTGTAATTTCTGTAAATTTTGTTGTATTATGTTTTATTTTACAAGTTTGATATAAAAGACATATTATTTTCGAATGTAGTGTAAGACATATGATTTCTAACTTTATCTTACGTAATATTAAATTCTTTATAAGATTTTTTGTCATTTAATTATTACCCTATTATTGAAAATCAACGCTTTTCTTCTGACTGAATTCTCCTGATGTGGCGCAACTATGGTAGTAAAAGCGTTCATAATGGATGAATATAGTTAATCTCCTTATATATACAGCATTTTTCATGCTTTTATTTTCACCGAATGTTTTTGTTGTCATTGATAATATCTAATTATGCTGTTTGAATATTTCCTTGCAGGCTAAGCATCAGAGATTAGCTTACGAATTTTGTTTTGAGGATTCTCTTTGAGATTCATACATATAAGATGGTAGAACCGTCAGTCCAGTACGTAATCGAAGAATTGTAACATATAATAAGCTTGGTTGCTAAAATAAACTTTCAGGACACCTTTAAAATAAAATTTAAAAAATTTCTGTATAAAAATATCTTTGAACTAAGAAAATAAAAGCTGTTTAAGCATTTTATCCTTGTAAGAAATATATTTGCTTAATAATCGCATACATGGGAAGTTCGGTTTATTCTGTTTATTTGAACTTATTTTTCTCAAAAAAAAAAAAAGAGTATTGTAAACGAAAATCAATGCAAAAAAAAAAACAAAAAAACCCCAGATGGTTATTTACATATAGCTGGTTTAGTTCGTGCTAAATATTAGGAATTCCTAGAAATTCAAAGCTAGAAAGAAGTAGTCTCAAATATGATGCACAAGAAAAGACATTCATTTTTTAAACATGTAAGGTAGTTCTTTGATGTACCTAAAAGCCTCTGCCTCGAATTTTCCTCCCTACTCTGCCGGATTCGAGATTGGCAGATGGTTCAATTGCAAATTGTTTTAAGAATATTTCCTCCACAATACGTGGGAAGTTGTAGCCAAAAATTTCGATACTACCTTAACTTTTCCTGTCAATCGTCATTTTCCCAAGTTCATTGAACTGGCTCAGTTGCCGTAATGGTATCAGGGACATGGGGCGGCGTTCTGTCAATTGCCATGTGTCATGTGACTTTGTTTTCAGCAATAATATAGCAAATAAAGCTAGAAGATGTGTATATGTCTTTATTCTTTCCCAGTGAAAGGTTGAATGGCAATTTTTTTAAGAATATTTCCACCACGATATGTGGGAAATTGTACTAAAACATTTTAAACTGCCCTAACGTTTCCTCTCAGCAACCATGCATCCTGGTGACTATGTTTTCAGCAATAATATAACAAATAAAGCCAGAGAGGATGTGCATGTCTCTTGATACATTTCCCAGTGGAAAGAACAGGTCTTTACGTCTTTTACCGTTGATTAATCTGTCCATTAACTTGCTGTTTTTTTAGTGACACCTCTCTGGTGTAATGAAGAACCTCGGCGACGACATAGCAGGGATGGGAATTGGACGAGAGGGGAGAAAAATCTACGTCAATTAGGATTTCTTTTCAAACTAAATTGTCACTGAAAAGTCATGTCCCTCTGCCGGTGCTAGCAACCTCTCTTAAGTGTCGTTTGGACCAATTCCAAATGGCTTTTCGAGGAGCTGACAAAATTGCTCTTCTGTGGATGTTTATTTTCGTTTTTAAACTTTTGTAAACAGAGAATTTTTGCTGAAGCACGGAGGGTGTATCGCTTTTTCTTCTGTGAAATAATGTTTCAGTTTGTAATAGTTTGGCAAAAGGGGGAGGGGGGTAGAATTTTTATTGGGTGTATGGGTTCGCTTTTTCGGTAAACGGTCATTTGTGCCCAAAGCAAAAGTTGAAATATTATCCTTGTTGGAAAAGCCGTTGACTTTTGGTAATGGTGAATTTTTAGTTTTTTTTTTACACTAAAAATATGGAAAGCTTCTTAGGACATAAATTTTATTTTTTGGTAGGAAAATTTTTATTGCTGTTTGTGAACTTTTCAAGGAACTCCTATTAAACGAGAATATCTCCTGGTTGCCGAAGGAAACTAAATATGTATCATATAAAAAAAATAATAAGGTTTACAGCGGTAAGGGCGGGGATTAAAAATTTTATTTCTGTTTGTGTGCAGAACTAACATTAAGGCATAGCTATAAATACTCTTAAAATTCCGGAATTAATTTAACCATTAATAATTTTTATTTTAGAACGATGCTTCTTATATCATGGTTCAGGACTCCAACTGAAGTCACGAAGAACAAAATTGGGATCGCAATTTTTTTTTTTAAGAAAACCGTCTTTGGTTTAAAGCATTTCATAAAAATTTTCTAAATAACTACTTTAAATTAAACCTCTTTATTTATAATTAATCGGTGTTTCATTTCATATTTTGCAGCGCAAGAACCGTTTTCAGATCAAAAAGTATTTTGAAATTAGCGGAGAGGGGGGTTGACGTTTCAAAAGGTATCATGAATGAAAATGTTTAAGAAACCTTGATCTAGAACAGCTGAATTCATATTTGAGATTATATGATTCGTAGTCATATGTAATTATGTTAAAACGTTCGTAGTAGTTTGGCCACAAAATCATTATAATCTCTTTTAAGCGATATGATCTAAAGGCGCCTTTGAACCATATATTTCAAAAGAATGAATCATTAACCTAATTATCCATCACCCGAAGCCTCTCCATGTGCAGTTTTTAAGAATCTTGATAACAGAATCAGATTGTTGCAGAATTTTGTCAAGAAACAGGAACATTTAATAGGGCTAGATAGAGATAGCAAGTCTTGGAAGCAGAAATGGATACGATAGCGTCGGCAAGATTCTAAGAGTTACATGTGAAAATGAAATTGTTCACTATTTAGACACTGGATTTCAGTAGAGTTTCTGAGAAGGGAAAATATTTAAGAAAAATTCCAGAACAAGTACCTTTAGAAGTCTTTTCCTGTGCTTTTTTAAAAATATTTTGAAAATGTCAGATTGGAAAGAATGCTTATATATTCAAAATTCCCAATACTATAAAACTAGGAGCAGCATTAGTATGTAGTTGATTTAATCAAGTTGGCTCAAGATGTTAACTGCTTCGTGTTGATCAATAAATTTATTTTTAAAAAACTCTGAAAAAATGTTGTTTATTTATTTATTTAATTTTTTTATCCATAGTTATCATTTTTCTTCAAAATTGTATTTATAAACAAAATACTTGCGAAAATCACGCAAAGCTGTAAATTAAACTTTTATATCTAAACTGATTTATAAAAATTGCCATAAACTCTTTAATGTTGGCTTTTTTAAAAGTTTGCCGTCATTATTAAAAACACATTTGTTTACGCCTCAAATTTCTATTTGATATCGTTGTGTTTTCATGACTTTTTCACATTGGCTGTCATTAGTTGTAAACTTACTTCACATTTATTTAAGCCTTAAATTTCTAGTTGATATATATTTTAACACAAGGTACAAAACAAAGACGTGCATTCTTTTTTTTTTGGGAGTCTTGTCTACATAGTTTTCCGATTTTAATTCTCGCATAGACCATGAAATGCATTAAAATTATGTTTGTAGACTGTATTAAATAAAACACTGTGGAGGGGCAGAGGGCATTTCACGTATCAATCACGAATCTGAAAGAAGATTAGAATAAGTGAAAATTGATCAATAACGAAATCTAGGAAAATAGAATCCTTTTACCGTACATGAGATAATCACGCTGACTTTAAAAATGACTCGCATGTGCGACCTTTGGGAGAACTGATTGACCAATTGAGATGAAACTCTTCGTAAATGAATTTCCTCGGTAAAAGTGGTTTCACTTGGGAAACTGTCCGCAAAACAATTTCATCCGATTATGGCCTCTTATCTTGAGATAGGGATTCCTGGTAGTTGGTTTCCTTGTGAAACTTCTGGTAAGAAGGAGAAAACTCATTTACAGAATTCGTGTATTTGAACGAAATACCGAATATTTATCAAAAAGAAATTTTCATTTTCCCCCCATTTCAGATTTGCTCTTTTGATTATATGTGATTGGTGAAAGATATATTACGGTTTATGAAAAAAAATATTTTGGTTTAAAATGACAAAATAATTGTACTTTGAAATATATTCTGTAAATAAAATCACTTTATTATCTTGTTAAATTTCATTCATTTATACCCATTATATTTTAATTTTGTATTAATTATTTTCAGTTCAGCTCAACTATGTGATTCTTTTGCTATGTATTAGGGTATTTCGGGCTTTTAAGAAATGTTTAATATAAATTATTTTCATTATTAAGATGTTGATGTAAGCAGTTTTTATGTATTTTGATGCTTTAACCAATGAATAAAAATAAAAGTAGAAACGGTCGGGTGTAATGAATTTGAAAGTATTTTGGGCTTGACGGTCAAATGGTCCGTACCAGTCTCTAGATTTGTTTAATAACTAATCACAACAAGGTGATTGTTAAATCGAAACTTAATCTATCGTTTAACCAATTTGTAGTAGTATTAATAGGGTGGCATGATGGGGAGGGTGTGCTAATTGATTTCCATGCTACTTGAATTTGTTAAACAATGAAATCAATAAAGCAATTTTATTACGGCAATTATTTTAGTTCAGCAACTAGTGAAATATATATATTTCAGTTTCTGTTCTTTTAATAAAATAATTTGTTTTATTGTGTATTTTGTGATTTATGCGTTTAACGTTTGATTTCTAAAGTAAATAATTAATAGCAAGTGAACAGTCTTTCAGTTATTAATAGTTTTTTTTACAATTTTTTTAAAAAAAATTTCGCTTTAAAGATGAAACCAAGATAAGAGACTTAAAACATGCGCGATAACACTTAAGAAAACTGAATGTATGTTTTCTTGTTTTGCTGTACATGTGTCTAAAATTATAATATATTCATTTATGCAGAACTTGATTGCACTGGCTTATGCATTCTGCCTGTGTTATTTATATGTTACTTTTTGTGCAATAATAGCGCCTATGCATACATTTTTTTCACTTCCATTTTTTCCTTTGTCTTTTGAGCTAAAAATAGTATGCTAATCCCTCAATAAATTACATTTTATATCCTGTAAAACTTGCGGAGGCCACCGTGTTTGTGTTGGAGGGGGGGGGGAGCAGGGTTGTTTCAGACTCCTACTGAATCCATAAAGTATATCTGAGACGTTTCAATCTGACTGCTAACAAACCGTAGGGGAATTGTAATTTCTTCTCTGAGCAATTCCATGGGAAAAAATCTGGGCATATCTTCGATGGCTATTAACTTTATATTTTAGAAAATGGAAATTTTAATGTCCTGCATTTGCAATTCGATAGGTGCGGGTTTTCTTCCCAAATTGAATTCTTCATTCGCACGCATTTCTGTTTAAGGGGGAAGATCCTTTCCCCTTTAATCCTGAATTTGCATTTTTTTTCCACCCCGTCTTCGTTCCATTACTCTAGTTGTCCTTCAAAATTCAGTTGCATTTTCCATTCACCTTTTTTTTTTATCGTCTGATATTGTTTCTTTCTCTTTTTATTTATTTATCGTTTGGTTTTGTTCAGACGGTATTGTAGTTTTTCGATGCTGCTATTACTCAATGTTATCCTCCCGACAAAATTCAATTACCGTCTTCCATATTCTATTTCCGAAATTAAATTTCGACCCATTTCTCTTCTGTGTTTTTCTTTATTTTCCTTTCGAGTGTATTTGTTATCTCTTGGGTGGCAGCAGTGTTGATATTCCGTCTGAAAGGAATGGAATGAAAATAAAATGCATTCGAAATTTAATTATGTTGCCAGAATTTCTACTACAGTGATTGAAGAGGGAATATTTTATGTTCTTTCTCTTACATATATTTTTTACTTTAGTTTACTTGAAATTTTTTGCTCTTAACTTAGCCCTTTTTTTAAAAAGAAAAAAAGTTTTGTATAGTAATATTGAAAAATTTACAGTTTTCCTTATTGAATTTGAAGCTGAATACACACAAAACTATTTTTTGTTCTTCAAGTCAGCTGAATTTCTTTTTCACAAATATAAATTTAGTGCTAGAAAGTTTTTTTTAAAAATTAGATTTCAATTTTTTTTAAAGTATTTCATTTGCTTTCCTTTTTTTACATTTACTTAAAAGATGAATTTTCATAAGCTAAATATTTTTCATTAAACGTATTGTAGCACAGGTTTTTTTTATAATTTAAATTTAAATTATATTTTTTTTCGATTTCAGTGGAGTGAGAATACTTAGGATAGATAAATAGCATCAATATTCTATCTGTAATTATTTCAGAAAAAAATGAAGACTTATTATGATGTAGGGTTGTACGGCTTTGGTTTCTGAATCAAAGAACATTTGCCGTCGAGGTACAAACGTCCGTTGGTATGGCGTGGAAATATGGAGATTAGGGTGCCACCTTAGGTGTGGTCTTCACCATCGGTCCACAGTACAAAAATACGAGACCCGTCCCAAAATAACCCTTGTTTTGCTTTAAAACGTGTTTTAATGTAACAAAATATAACAGACCGATAGTAAGAATATTGTTAATAGTCAAGGTAGTGTTAGAATCTCCTGTGCCATGTGGAACGATTTATAAAAGAAATTATATTTATTTTGGGTATTATGAGTTTGAATGTGTATTTTAATTATAAATAATTTTTAATTCGTATTTTTTCTATTTTCTATTCTAATTATAATAACTCGAGTATTCAGTACTTTTTTTTACCATCTGTGTTTTGTTATGTCATTGATTTAATTCGCCATTTAAACTTCTCCGTGAGAAACAACCCCACCAACTTGTAAACGGTTCCCCTATCATGTACTGGATTACATCTCTAAAGCGCTGCAGGCGAAAGAGGAATGGTAAAAGTTAGGATATCTCCCTTCCCTAATTAACTTTTTTTCCCTCCTAATCCGATTACGTGTCGCTGATTGCTGCTTGGCGTAAAAATGAAACTTTCATTGGTATCTCATGATACCAATCTCCGCTTGATTAACTAAGCCTTCGATGTCTACTGGTATTGATCTTCAAGCTGAGATGATTAAAACGTACGAGCCTGGCGAAGGGGCGCTGCAGTTTTTTATTTGTATTTAACTGAGTTTTATGTCAACTGATGATAAAAGAGGATTAGGATAACTGGAAGGGTCTGAAGCGTTGTTAAGGTTTGGTGGAATGGGTTATTTCCCCAAGCAGCGATATGATTGTTTAAAAAGCTGTATTTTATGTCTAATACATATCTTGACAGCACTTAGTACGTGTTCTGTATCAGATTAGTATTATCAATGTGGACTCTCTCCCTCTGCACTCCTGTTTATATTTACAGAGGGTAGCGAGTTCGAGACGCGATCCTACCGAACATTCCCTTGTATGCGGGTCTGATGCATGTTAAATCCTCCCGTTATGTGATGTCGAAGTTTGGAAAGGTGAGTGTCTCCTCAGGTGTCATTCCTCGCCACGGTTCAATATTACAAAATCTGTCCCAGAATACCTCTCATGTAGGCTCAAAATGAGACGGTAATTTAATTAGAACTAAATCCTTGTATCATCACGATAATATTATTTTCTACTAATTATGGTTAATTTTATCAATTTCTTTTCTCCTTGTCTACAAATTCTTTCGCATTTAACAGTTGTTAACCATAAGGTTCAAGAAAAGTATTTATTTATTTATTGAAATCTCCTTTCACCCCACTTTCGTTTACAATTAATTTACTTATATATTATTGTAAACCACATCTAAAACTGTCTGCCCTGAAGTAGAAATGCTAAAAAAACACAAAGATATTATGAAATTTTTTATCATAATAAATAAGATCAGATTTGTTTTGTGTTATTAAATTCCTAACCAGATCCATTTTTAAATTTTCTTCTTCACTACATCTCTTGGTATTTCATTACCAGTATTCAAAGTTTGTTCTATAGCAAATGTATGGTGTAAAATGCATAAATTTAGAGAATTCTTTTTTTTTCTTTGTTAAATATTCTGTCTCAGTTTAAATTTTCATTTTCACGAATTAAAGTTTGGTTTATTTTTCCCTTTTTAATCAAGGTAAAAGGAAAGAAATTATTTGTCAAGGCAAAGAAAAAAAGAAGAAATTGCTACACTTCGTTCTATTCTCTCAATAAATGATTATGAAGTTTAATAATCTGTTTTCATTTGACCTTACTCTTTGGCATTGTTTGTAATCTACATGAATGCAACTTACATTATTTTAAGTGGCATCAAAATATAAGTTTCTTAACAGTCATTCTCTGTATTTTTTGAATTTTTATTCCTGAAATTGCACTTCATCTAAGAATTTATTTATTTTTCAGCAACAGAACTGAAACAATTTCTTTCATTCTACGATAAGAATAATGGAAGCCTTAAGACTTAACTTGCAGAATTAGATTGTTAACTTGCTGGTAATTAAGATACATATCATCCGTAGACAATAATTGGTAGCTTTTATGTGATGAACCGAACCAGCTGAGCCGAGATCATGATTGTCTAACTCGTTCTTACAACTCGTGACCTCATTTCCGAGCCTGTTCGGCTGATGTCATCTCCCAATTACGTTCCTCCAGTATGACAAAGGAGTCTCGATCTTTTATTCGCCCAATTACTACTTCTGTTTTTGACAAGTCGCTTTTTCAGAACTATTTATGGACGTCGTAAATTAATTAACCGATGTCAGAGCAACAGAGGGGCTCTGATACTCGATATGGATGTGTTGAAGAGAAAGCAATTTGTTGCCTGCGAAATTGGAGATTAAATTTAGTCCGGTTTGATTGCTCTTGACGGTAATGATTTTCTAGATATGTGGTTTAGTGTGTAATGTTTTTGGAAAGTCTCCGTACGCATAGCTGTGTTAAATTTCAGACTTTATCCTGAATAGTGGTTAAAATCTTAAGCATGAGGAAAAAGGACGATATTTTGCTTTTGTTTGAGCTTTTTTTTTTATGAAGATAGTCTTAAAAAAAATTCCTTATTTTCTCTTTAATTTAATTCTATTATTCTTTAATTTAAAATTGTGTCATTTCGTATAATCTGTCATTGTATCGTGCCCCAATTTCAATGATTGATGTGTAGGAAGAACTCTGGTACATGGTTAATTTTTCTTTAAATTTCAAGAGATTCAAATCTGTTGCGGTAAAATGTAAGAATGAGTTGAGATTTTTTTTCTGACTCACTGAATAGCGCCCGATATAAAGTGAATAAAACGTAATCAAATAAAACCTTTTTTTTTTCACTTTAAAGAAATTTGTCCCAGAAGAGGTTGAGATTTAGACTTAATTTTGAAAAGAGGTTCCCACAGAAAATAGTGTTATTCAAACTTATATTTCTGAGCGTAGAAATAACACATTCGATGCATTGTCCAATCGATTTTGAACTTAGACAGGAGCTTAGTCTGATGGAGTCTCAGAATCGAGGAAAATCATTCAAGTTTTGCTAATCTATTTCTTAAAACTGGTTCAGGCTTATTAACAACCCGGAATAGAATGTTGACATTATTTTAAAGTTCACTAAACAGTAGTTTCACTGCATCTGCTGTTTATCCAGGAAATATCGAATATCCTTACTGGAAGAAAATTAATTTCTAACTTTTGATTGCTGAGAATCCAGTAGCTTCATATAAATTTTGTTGTTCTGTTTTGTGAATCTGTTGCTTCAAATTTAGATGTATCTCATCATAATCCGACATAGACCTTTTAACTAAGTTTCTCAATCATCTGGGTACATGCTGTTTATCCAGTAAATGATGGATGTTCTTATTAGTTGTAAATTGATTTCTAATTCTTCTGAAATTAAGCAGTTCAGAGAACGTCCATCAAATTTTTTTCAACGTAAAGGGGTTGAAGAAAGCTTCAACCCCTTTATAAAGATTTACGAAGAGTTCTCAACTGCCATTTAATTTATAAACGTTTGCTACAAACTTTTTTCTTTTGTTATTTTTCTGAACCAGAACGGAATTTTGTTCTTTTCTTTCTTTCTTATTTTTTTAAAGAAGATGTCGAAGAGGGGATGATTCTGAAGGGGATGAAAGGGTTCCTGCATAAAGAGGCAGAGGAGGAAACTAATCTCTCTCCCTGAAGTTGCTGTATTCCCCTCCCCTATTTTTCCATTCCCCTAGAGGATTTCAGGGTGGAAATTACCTACAACTTGATTGCCTTTTCCTCTGTATCCTTTCCTTTCAACTTTGAGGAAGAGAGTTCATTCTCATTTTTCCAACATTTTTTTTTTTTTTTCTTCTTCTAGTTTGTTGAAATTTTTCCAACCGTTTTTTTGGATTGCTTTTGTGGAATTCGTCCTCCTCCTCCTCATCTGTGATGTCAAACCCTTCGGGGTTTTCTAGAAGCTTTCCTTCAGCTCATTGAATTGATACATAATCATATATTTTAATCTGAAAACTCATTTTAAATGTAAAATTAGAATTATAATAATTCTTGCTATGTTTTAAGAGTCAAAATGCTAATATAACTAATGACTGACTTAAATAATAGAGAAGGAACCTGAAGCGGAAGATTATAAGCTTTTTAAAAAATTTTGTTGAAATTCAGGATGTCACGGGCAACGCCGTGAGGTTTCTGCTAGGTATGTATAAAAGGCAAATACAATGACTCACTCACTCATCACGAAACATCCCAAACCACTGGGTCTAGAAACTTGAAATTTGGCAGACGGTTGCTTCTTGGGGAGTAGGTGCTCACTAAGAAAGGATTTTTCAAAATTTTAATTAGAGTTTAAATTATTTAAAAATTACTTTAAATTTTAATGTTTTTCCGGAATAACTTCGGATCCTATTATCGCAAATACACCATTTTTGCATCATCTTAAAGATTAAAAAATTAGGTTTTCAACGACACCGATTTTATTTCCGTGCGACATTTTGTTCAATTTTAATTAACGCTTCAAAATGTTTTAAAACATGAATTGTAACAATGTTTTTATTGTTGTAAATAAAATTCAAACCATCTCATTATTTCAGCAAATCTTTTATTCACTCGCTTTTGCAGTTGTTACGGTTGTGATAATATAAATTGTTTTCTTGGGAAATTAACTCCAAAGCAGAATTTTCACTTTAATATTAATTGCATTGCTGAAATATTTTATCGCACCTGCTTCAAAGTAATATTTTCTTTAAAACATGGCAACAGATATTTGATTTCATGGTTTTTTTTTTTTGGGGGGGGGGGTTTGTTTTTGTATTCAAACATTTAATCTCATGCTTTCCTGTCACTTTAAAATTATGAGGCATGAAAACGCTTTTAAATTTTTGTATATTTTATTATAGGTAAGTTTTTATTCAAATTTTGGTTAAGCTTAAGTGTACAGTTTTGCCTGTCGGGCTTTCGCGACCATATTCAGGGTTAATCATTCTACCGATGAGTGATAGATGAATTGAGTGAGAGTTCTTTGAAATGCAATATTTAAGTTTCATTAGCTGTGATACATCATACAGAATTGCATCGCTGGCATTTTAAAATTTACATCTTTATATATTTCACTATCTGCCAAATACAATAAAATAATCACTTTTTTATTCATCTTTCCTGAGTTATCGCTGGTGAAACTGCGACGGGGAATGCTATAATTAATGTAAAATACAAAAATAGAAACTAATATAATTGAGCGAACCAGCTGGTCGCCGAAGGCGGCTAGTTTAGTATAAAAGGAAAATATTTTGGTTCAAGCTTTCGTTCTGATTTCGATAATAGTATTCTTGACTCTTTCTTAAATTAATTTTAAAAACAAAATAACGACCCTTTTATCAATAACAGAAAGTTCACAAGCTTTTAATGAAACATATCATGTAATATATGAAATTATTTCATTTTGATTTTTAATTGCTACTCATGTATCAAAAATTTTCCCATCTGCATAAACTTTGCTCATGAATGATATTTTTCTCCTCCGTATCCGAACGAGAGCTTCTTGAGGTCATTTCTGACTCAGTACAGCGCTCTGATGAAAGCCAGATCCTATAATTAGCTGTCGACTTTTGATGATTGATGATGATTTTAGCCAGATTTTTTTGAATTAGAACTAATTAGGTTTTAGTCAAGTACAAAAACCTGGCTGATTTTTTAGTTTTCCCAGCTTTGCAGATTTCTTGTTAATTTCAAGATGTGTATATAAAACTGATTGAGAAATGTTTATTGTAAATATTTTTCATTCTGTTGCTTGACATGGTGTATCGTAAATTCTATATCGTCATCAAAAAAATTAATAGATTTAGCGTGGTAATATTTTTTTAAACATACAAATGAAAAACATGCTCTTTATTAAAATATAAAACGTTTTTCTTTTATCGTCCAAAATTTGTGTACGACCTGCTTGAAAATTCCGGCTTTTATGCGCTTTGAATTTTTTTTAGCATCATAAAGGCGATTTATTTTATAAGTCACGATGAATGATGAATTTTTTAAAACTGTGATAGTGAGTATACGAGTTTATGGGAGACCACTCCCGCTGGTTTAAAACGCTAAGCATCGATTATATATACTAAGAATGAATAGATTGAATAGTATTTTGATTTTTATTCTGAAATATATTTTTAAATCATTTCGTTTTCTAGATATTTTATTACAGTAAAAAATACATTATTCAAAAAAAAAATTTGAGGGTTGTTTAAGGCCTTAGTAATATTAGTAATTAAGTTTTAAGGCCTTAGTAATATGTTTTCTGATTAGTTGTAAAATTTTCATAGATCATGGTTACAAATCAGCCTTACTTTTGCATGCTCGGATAAAAATGAATTTTGGAAAAACTTAGAAGTATGTATTATTAACTTTTATTCTAAAATATGTTCAAATCATTTCGTTTTCTATGCATTTTATTTTATTGGGGTAAAAAATACTCGATTCAAAAGTTTAAAGTATTAGCAATATTTTTTCAAATATTTTTTTTTTATTAGTTATAAAGTTTTCATAGATCATGGTTGCAAATCAGCTTTACTTTCCCAAGCTTGGGCAAAAATGAATTTTAGAAGAACTTAGAAGTATTATTAACTTGTGTTTCTCTAGATCTAAATTTTTGTGAGTTAAGCTTTGAAAAACTGTGCTGTTGATAGTTCTCTTAATAAGAGTGTTTTCACGTTATCGAAGCCATGAATTGTTCCCATTCGTTTTGTTTACTTTCATAACCACTAGCATAATTTCTGTTTACTTTCACAACAGGCAGCCTGATTAAATTTCTGATGACCCATCCGCTGAATCAGCAAGAGTGAAAGACTCGTCCTTAGTTTCGTAATTTTTGCGGGTTTTCCGGAAGAAACTAGCACAACTTTTAATTGGCCAAAATAAAATTAAAAAAAAAAGGTATATTTTATTTCAGCAAAACGCATCAATATGAACTGATTTCTTTCTAACTTTCTTTGTGCTAGCTTTTAAATCCCAAAATGTATCTGCCATCTGCAATTTAATTCATTTATTTTGAAAGTGTTTCTTATATTATTGATTTTAAAGAAGTTTTAGAGGGTTTTTTTTATTTAAAAGTATACTAATTAATATTTACAAAATGTTTTTGTGCAATATTAATATGCAAAAATTTAAACAGTTTTTTTTTTAATTAAAAAGTGTTAAATTGCATTTTCTTTACAGTTACTGTGTGTATATCCCATGCAGTACTGTTTTTACATAGGTTTTTCGGACTGTTTTGTTTAATGTGTGTTTGTCGCCACGATTCTCATTCTGGTTCCCTTAATCTAACAATTAATTTTTTTAGACTTCAAAAATACATCTGCTGGCGTGAAATAGCATCCACGAAGCTTCCTTATTCCATTCTTCTCTTTTTTCCCGTGATGAAAGTTTCACTCAACATTTGATATTAATTATTTTCATTCAACCTTTAGGCATTAAAATGCCCTGTTTCTGTTAAACAAATTAGATTCAAAAATGCATTATCAAAAATTTCCTAGCTGGGTGTTTTTAATGTAACCATTACTGCGGGGAAGTATTTCGTTTGGCAAATCGATGTTTGTGGATAGGTTGGTTGGACTAGCAAGGTTATACTGAAGTTGGTGCTTGTTGTGTGGAACATTGCTTGAGTTTCAAAATATCGAGTGATCTTCGCTCCTCTTCGTTTCGCCTGGCCAACTGCTCTGTGTTTATTTATATCAAATACTATTATTGCGGTAAAAATTCATTCCGGTAACTAAAACCTTTATTCGCGGTTTTTTGCGAAACAGTTTTCATAGCAGTAGGTGGAAGGCAGGAGTTATACTAAAAAGGAAAGGGTTTATTTAACTTTTCTTTTGGTTGCATAATAATAAAAATTAAATCGCCTTCGCAGAAGTTTTGTTCATTATAACCTGGTCTGTTATATGTAACCATAAGAGGCTTGAATTATGATTTACACTGTTATTAATTCATTTCTACGCACAGAAGAGAAGAGACAGCGAGTGGGAAAAGTAAAACCACTCTGTAACATCTTGTTCTCCCATTAGCCAAAACAGGTACACAGGCGATAACCAGACGCTTAGTTCAGCTTTAAATCCGAACGCTAATGCAAAGTGAGCAATCAATAGTCGGCAAGCAGAGCTATGCAGTCCACGGATTGTTACGCAATTCAATAGAACGGGCTGAAGCGATGACCCCCTCCCCCCGCGGGGGGGGGGTTCTATTTCCCACTGGGGTGAGGAAATCCCGTCGGCACAGGCTGTGCTGTCACATTCCGTTACAGGCGGATTAAAATGATGGAAAAGGGGGTATGGTTCTCTTGTCAGCCCTCGCGCACGCACCCTCTGGGAGTGTGAGAGCCACGCAACGTAGTTTTCTGGGTTGAGGAAGGCACGGTTTGTGTACCTTCCAGCTAAGTCGTGATACGCTGATTGGTTTGCGAAAAAGTACGGGAGTTGTTTCCTCAATGGGGTTACTAGTATGGTGTTGTCGGTGATGATCAAATTTTTAATAAAGTATTGAGTCATTTTAAATATATCTAGGTAATCAATTTTCCTCTGCGTATTTACTCATTCACATTTAAGTTAGTTATATTAACGTCCTATTTTGAAGCTGCCCGAGGACTATTTTGGAATGGGTCTCGGAATTTTGAATCGCTTTCAAATGATGTGTATAACACTTGAACCGCCACCCCACTCGCCAAACCAACTGGAAGACGTTTGTCACTCGATAACAGATTTAATGTGCACCTAGTCCATATCCATGGCGGATCTGTGGAATTGAGTCTCGAATTTTTCGGCTTTTAGTCTCATGCTTTTTCGATCCCATAGCCGAGGCTTTACCAGGTCACCGCGACCCGTTTGTTCTTTGAAACTATTTTAGTGAAAGTATTTTAGCGTGGGCTGGATAGTCTGTCTGCCTATAAGTTTGAGAAGTGAAGCAGATGTTACCCGTTAGAAAGTAATGGAATCATTTTGCATGGTGTGGCATCTGATTGGCAGGTGTCACAGTCTGAGGGTGGAGAGCATGGAGTTAAAGAAGTTCCATAGTGAAGGATTTCTAAAAAGCTGAATGTCTTATTCTTTGAGTCGTGAACCCAAGTGATACGAAGTACAAAACGATGTTAGGGGTGAAAGCATTAATAGCGCCTTCTTCTGCCAGAATCTTCAATATATATAAGCAAAATTTGTTAAGATCTATGCCTTAATCTTTGAATGTCTTAATCTTTGAGTCGTGAACCCAAGTGATACGAAGTACAAAACGATGTTAGGGGGCGAAAGCATTAATAGCGCCTTCTTCTGTCAGAATCTTCAATATATGTAAGCAAAAATTGTTAAGAATTGTGTCTTGGAAATTTGAATAAAATTTGTTTCAGAAATAATTTAATTTCTTTTGTTTATTATTAAATTAGTTTTCCCTTCCCATTAGTGTTTTTTATTTTTCGATTTTGGGGTTGTGGCAAAATTTTTCAGGGGTAATCGGGATCGCGCAATTTTTTTTCTTTCGTTAAGAAGACCAGGTGGTGTGGCTTAGAAGTTTGGAAAGGGGATGCCGGTTCAGGTGTCCTCCTCGTCATCTGACCACGGTTCAAAATTATGAGGTCTTTCCCAAAAAAAATCTTTGTGTTGCTTCAAAACGGGATGTTAATATAACTAAAGTAAGAGGGTTGTAAATGGAAGAAGCTTAAAAAGCTCTGCAGTGAAAAAAAGAATCTATTATCTTTAACTAAAATGAGGTATATTTAGAATTAAGGTACCTTGTTTATTACTTTTTATACTTGTGGAAATATTAGTAAATTTCTGTGCATACACTTGATCTTGTTTTTTACTACCAGCGTGAAATGCAATTATTCGTTGCTCTTTAAAGGGTATGATTGCTCTGCCTATGTAAAGAATAACATTGCTTAGTACTGCAGGCAATTACATTGTTCTAATACGTTTGTAACATTCCTACTTTTTTTATTGCTTTTATTTGTGTTATTACATTACTTACCTCTTTTTGACGAAACTACCAACGTTGATATGCTTTCATTCGTTTCTCTATATTCTTTCTGCTGAATTTCGTTTTGCAGTTAAAAAGTGGATGCTTTAAATTTTAGAAAATAAGGAAAAAAATGTTTCCGTGGAAAAGATTTTACCGGCTCGTTCAGATCAGCCGTTGTGTTAGAATGCTGTCAATCAGATCAAGTTGGATGATTTTTTTTCTCACGTTTTCTTGTACGACTTCTGAAACTGTAACTAATTTTTGTTCCCAAGTTTTTTTCTTGGATTATTTTCATTATAATGTTCCCAAATTTTTCTTTGGATTAAACATATTTTGGTATTGAACTGTATTTAGTGTTTTCTGCGCACGTTTCGGAATATTCTTGATCTTTGAAATGAAATTTCTTCAAGTCTCCGCCAAACACAAATCTGGCGTCTTTTAAGAGAAGAGACAGGTTCATATTTTCTTTCTTTTGACGTAAAAAAACACCCAAAATCCACTCCCTCTGAAGAGAGAAAGCAAATTTTAAGCAACCCTCTGATCCACTGCACCTTTTTTTGCCTCTCATCAAAAAAGAATTCTTGACACGTTTCACTCCAAACTGCCACCGAATGGTCCCAACTCCCTCCCCGTCTCCTGTGAAATGCCGACGGTATCCTCCACCCCTCCTTCTCGCTTTTATTTTCTATTTAAAAGGATGAGCATAAAGTACTCTTCGACCGTCGACTGGGTGCAGAAGTTTTAGGGTTAGCCTCAAGTTGGTGACGTCATCTGCAAAAGGCGGAAGCATGAGAGAGATGGAATTCGACATTCTTGAACACTGGGGTTTTTTTTTCACTCCTTTGCGTTTTTTTAATTCCTTCGAAACTTGCATAATGCAGCGACATTTGGTTTTTTCCCCGTTTCTTTTTAGTTTGATTGTTATCTTTTTTTCTTCTTATTGTTCACAAACTCGTCGTCGATGCTTGAAGATGAAGCCCGGTTTAACCGTAGTGCCATGAGACTCACTGATAATGACCCACTATGTTTTATCGAAGGTCTTCCCAAAATTCTTATTTGGACTTTGCATTCATATTTCATGCGTAGTTATGTACAATTTATACAAGCTTAAGCAGCGATTTTAAAATATGAAATGACAATAGTTTCGCGTTTTAATGAAGGTTACAAAATCGTTTGTTGTAATTCGAAAACTAATTCCATACAACTACTGCTAATTTGCATTCACTTTACATTTTACGAACTAAAGGTGCTCGTTGTTTCTTTGTTCCGAACTTTCTTCCGCCCCCCCCCCCCTTAAAAAAAAATTCAGATGGGATTTATGAATTTTTAGTTGAAGCGCCAGTTCCAAAGAAAGTGGATGAAAAGAAATGCTCCGATTTCAGCCAGTACTCTCTCTACATTCGTAATTTCTTGGATATAATGCGACATGTGGAAAATATATATCTTTTATCTTTTAAGGGCGGCGTAGATCGAACAAAAATAAAAATAAAGTAACGATTAAGAGAAATTCAAGGTTATTTCAAAACCCCTACTCGTTACATGTCGCCAAACAGCTGTTAGCACCATGTTATATATAACAGGCGGAAACGTCTATATTCTAGTTAATATTACTGCGATGGAAGTAAATATTAAAGTCTATACTCCATTTGAAGTTCGTAAAAATATTCTGTAGTTGAATGATTTTGCATATTACCAACGATATATACTTTTATGTATATATATGATATGTCTCTAGCGTTGTCGAACGTGTAGAGACATGGGAAAAGAGTTCCACCGTAGAATTATAGTAAAACTTGGTTTATTTCAGGATTCAGCATTTCATTTGAAGAAAGATGATTTTATTTTAACGTCTTAGATGTGATTTTAGAGTATTCCATCTATGATCCATTATCAGTGGTTGCCAACCCTCTGCTAGCTGCAAAACAGAAAAAAGGGATGATGGCGACGCGTCCGACCTTTTTTTGTCTTGTTTATATAAAGTTTCTCTAGAGATGCTAGTACACGAATTTAAATATTGATTATAAAACTATAATAGTTTATTCCGAAACAGTCGAATTCAGAACATAGAAAAAACTTTCTAACACACATGATCAATTCAAATAAATCCAGCAAATGTTGTGTTACTTGTTATAAACGAGCTTCTTATTTTGAAACCGGTAGCTATTTGGTTCTTTTTTTTTTTTTTAACTTGGAAGTCTGATTTATTCCCGGCATTAATCCATAGTTATATTACCTTCTTAACCTGTATTTCGACCTAAAAATTTATGGTCAGCATTCCAACTTCCGTTTGTAACTTTACAGAGCCACGTCTATTTTTGGCAATGAATTCATTCATATGAAATTCTCAACTTCCCTTGGCCCTTAATCTTTCTGCCTGTGATATCTGGTGGCCTTTTCGCCTTTCCTTCCCTCAATTTTCCGCTTTTTGGGCGATGATACGTCCAGTTGTTTAGAAGTACGACTTCCTTCTCGCTTTCTGTGAAATCCTTGCCAATTGGAACATTCAGATAACAGTTATTACTGAAGTTGCTATGTGGCTTTGACCTTCTGAACTCCATTTGCTTGTTTTTGATATAAATATTGCTGGGCACTTTTCCATCTGCTAATTAGAGCAGTCATCGGTTCATACAGGGCTCGCAATCTCAGGTTGCAACACTTCGGAAAACTCTTTCATTATACTTTCCTGGGAAGGTAGTTTGTTTGGTATTGACCCCGAAATGAATACAGTACAACCCCGTTAACCAACCTAAAGGGGGCGTTTCGGATAACATTTTTGTCGGTTAAGCCATGAACATCTATTTCTATTTTGTATCTAATAACAGTTTGTAATTCTGAGATGTATTGAGTCTAAAATGAATTCAAAACTCTCTTTGTAGGCTGCACTCGTGTTCTCTTTTAAAGTTAACCCTCCGCGCAATTCGCCTGACGGGCGCAGGTAAACAATATCGTAATTAATATTGTTAATTCCCATTAATTTTAATTTTAGTATTCTAAAATTAATCACTGGCCTTCTTGGCGAGGCTTAAAAGAAAAAAGTGGGGGATATCGTTTCAAAAAAGTATCGCCTTTGCGATTATTTCCATGAAGTACAGTACTCTTTTGGGGGGGAGATTTTCGATTTCAGAGGCATTTTGGACAATCCCGGTTTCGGTTAACTGGGATTTTAGTGGAATTGCTATTTAATACTACTTTTACAGAGACAACTACTTTTGAGACGAAGCAAATTGTTGTTTATTTGGAGCACTAGAACAGAATAATGTAATTCAACGCATAATAGTAAGAGGTAACGGTAAATTCAATAATTCACGGAAATCGCGAGGTGTAACAGAACGTAGACTAATTTCCAACCAGTATGGATCGTAGGGACAGTGCGTGATTATATTCGTGCACAGCAAAAAGTTATGTTTCTGACGCATCATTCAGAAATGATTAATGCATCAGTAATAGCTTGTGTTTTTAAGATCATAAACATATTTTATATCTATATGATTTTGCTTCGATATATGTTAAAAAAACTTACTGTTCAACACTTTATCGCAGATCGTGTTCTTAAAAAGTTTGATGAACCTCTGTATCAACCAGTATATTTCGTATAATTAAAGTAACTCTCTTGTTGATAAGTGTTGTAAATTTACTCGTAAAATTGTATTGTTATACTTATGTACATTTTTTGAACTTCTCATCTTTACTTAAACTACATTTTAGCCTCTTCTGTCGTTAGCTAATGAGTTGAGCTACTCGCCTACATCGTTGTCTGGTAATAGAATGTCACTGAATGTTGTTATGTAACAATCGTTGTATATTTCCTCTCTCTTAATTTGTTTAATTTTTATGTTAATTGTTAAATACCATTTAACTAAGTCGAAACCTTATGAAAATTGATAAAGGGTATTTTAATTTATACTGTTATTGAAAAAACGCATCCTCCCCCCGATTTTAATGCTTATTGTCTTTCTATTCAGCATATACAGTGAAACCTGTACTAAACGGAATCTAAAGGGACTAGAAAATTTTTCCATTTTAGACAGGATTCCGTTTTATGCAGAGCTCATTAGTATATGAGGATTTCCGACGGGACCAAATATTTTTTTTTCGGCTTAAGACAGGATTCCGTTTTTTACAGTGTCCGTTTTAAACAGGTTTTACTGTAATAATATTTGTTGCGTAAGCGAATATTCCATAATTCCTGCAATATCTGCCATCTTATTTTATATTTCATAAAACTGCTATCCAAATACACATCTTTAATTTCATTACCAATTGTATTCTCCAGCTGCATTTGCCAAGAAATGCCTTTTCGTTACTAAATGTCTGCTTTTGTTACAAAATGCCCCATCGTAAATAAACGGCGTGACGTTCTCCTGTAATAATCGTTCCGCGCAGGTGTACTTTGGGTCTTATCGTTTGCTCTGCTCTTAGATTAGGTGATGGAACTATTTGACGGACAGGACAAGGAGCGTTCTTGTGTAGTATCTCCAGGGCAATAAGAAAAAGAATCAATGAAGAGAGAGAAGAGAGTTCTTTGTACGTGCCGCCCCAGCGCTCTCGAAATAGTTTTCTGAACTCCAGCATCCTCTATCTTCCTTTTCTCCTAATCGGTGGGGCTTCCTTTTTCCTCCGGTACACTTCCGGTTCCTGTTTTGTCCTCACTTGCACGTTTCCACCAGAATTTGTTTTTGTTCTTTTTAAACATTCTTTGGAATATCCGAATTCTTTTGG